>CANYCX012865527.1:0-13828 GCA_948193385.1 Breynia disticha f. nivosa
CAAGTGTGATTATGTGTTTGATGAGTTTGAACACTGTGTGATTGATATATATTTGATGCTGGATAGGTTTATACCTATGCATAACTTGTTTGCAGAGAAATTTGATGAAATCAGATTGTAAAGTAACAGTAGCTCAGTACGACCACGTGTTGACCGGCACGCCCCGTGCTGCTGGGCCATTCTGGGATTGTGTATGAGTACGCCCTCGTGCTCTAGGGTAGCACGATCATGTTACCTGGGTTTGTGTTATATGAACACAACTTGTGTTGTTTTTATAGGACGTGTCAACTGGGAAAGCTATTGAGCACGCCCTCGTGTTCATCCAACACGATCTCGTGCTGTTCCCCTGCACTTCATTTATTCAATATTCTGATTTCCACTTATTGGGTATTTGTGAATACTCACTTGTTTGAATGTTGAATTGTGGTTCAGATCGGGTAGCTACCACGAACTTGTGAGCTATTGATCAGAGGCATATAAGATTTATTGTACGAGGTTCGGCTCCAGTGTTTTATTCAGCTTTTTTTTTGTACAGACATGTAAATATATGTATATATGATATTTTGCTTTCGATGGTTTGTGTATTTTGTGACAAATGGATTTGGGCCCGTGTTCGGGATATATTTATATATGAGATTTTATCTTTTCTATCTTTAATTCTTATATTATTTAAATGGGGAAAAATTTGGGGATATTTAAATTAAAAATTTGAGCTCCACATTTCACATTTTGTATCCTCTTTTTCCCTTTAAATTTTAAAATCACAACATTTAAATAAATAGTTAACATTGTTAGTTTTTTGTGTTAGTTTGGTGAAAACAACATATTATATATCCACTCAACCCTCTAAACTTCTAAATACATAATATTTAGCTAAAAATTATGACATTCTATAATAAATTAATAATATTGTCTAAAATATAAAAAATTATAGATATGAAACTAAACATATGATAAAGACTTCTTAGAAGTATTTTAGTCTTATGAGCTGAGTTTGTATATTGAAAGATAATTATTAAAAGTTATCATCTAGTGTATATGAAAAAAGAGAAATGTATGCATCATGACTTCGAACAAGAAGTGTTTCATCAACACACGAGCTATCTTTTTATAGAAAGATGAATATAAAGGTTGTCAATTAGTACATATAGACAAGAGAACATGTACATCATGACTTCAAACAAGAAGTGTTTGATCAAAACACGAGCTATCTTTATATGTAGAAAGATGAGTAACTAAGTGAGGTGACTTAATGAGTCCTATACATGCAAGTGTATGTCGACTGATTAAGTGTACTAAAGCAAAGATATTTTGAAAAATAGAAAAGTATGATTAACCCTATAACTCATTTATCTTGTAACATAGTCATTTAAGTTATTTCTCCAAAGGATGAAATGAATTATATGACATACTTAATGATAAATCAAACACTTCCAAAATTGAGATTGGTCGTTGCAACAAAAGCTCTAATTGTACACCAATAAAAAAGAAGTTGAAAATCAAAAAGAGATATGGTGAAACCATAAACTTTAGGTTGTTCAAGGATTAAGATCTGATGTCACAAGTTAAGAAATTAACTAGTGAGTATGCAAGAGTCTAAATCCATAATTTGCTTGTTTTATAAGATATTTCTTAACCCTAATTGAGAAAGAGGAGTTATTGCTCAAATAGACCATTTTCTTGATTAAGAGATCATCTTTTCTAGAAGAACAGTGAGAGCTAGATCTATGATTCACAAATTCTTAGAGAAAGGAATGGCTGGAAATGGATTAAGTTTACAAACAGTTGTAGTATAAGAATCAATTACACAAATCTAAGGAAGATGAGAAAGTTATAAAGAATGAAGTAAGTATCAACATACTTAAAATCCTTAATTTAAAGAAGCAATCTTTAAGTTGACTTCAATAAAAGTAAAGGATTGTGTGTACAATAAAACAAACAAAAATATGGTGTTTCACACATATGTGGATAATATCCTTATTAATTAAATAAACGATGTGGCAATACTTTTAGGTAGTGGTGTGGATGTGTTAAAGTTAATTAGTGACTTGTGTTAAACCAAGATGGTACAAGGTATCCTAATCTATGATGATAGATTATGTTGGTGTGATTAGGACTAAGTCAAGGTACAAAGTGTGTTCTTGATATATTTAACTTGAACAAAAATGGTTCATCATTTGGTGTCAAGATTTGAGTCTATCAAAGGAACAACTTATGTAAAGGTCAATATCATTTCTATAGACTCTATGATGCAAGTTATTAAATTTACTAAGGATAAGTATCACATATACAAAAGCCTTAAAAGCGTTATGAATTTATAGTTGGTGAGTCGATATTAATGCTAAAGGTGTCATAAGTTCACAGAAAACTCTTAAGAGTAAACTGTGTAACTGAGTCAACTATAGAATCTGAATAAGTTATAGTAAGAATGGCTATAAAAGAGAGTTATGGACTAAGGGATTTCTGTATTGGTTTAGGAATGATCCTAATCATCATAGTTCTACTGAAAATTTATTGCACATTAAAGACCAAACGAGATTTATAGTACAGACTATATAGCTGATTATTGGCTAGTTGTCTCTATTTTAGTTTGAAAGGATAAAAAATACCTTTCATTACGTCTAATGCTTAGTGGGAGATTTTTGGTGTAAGCCTAGCCACAAACATTGTCTTTTAGACTATGACCACAGTTAAGGAAACACATTCTGTCTTTTTGTTATCTTTATGCATAAGGATAGATGGAATTCCATGAGCATAGACTTGAAGGCTTAAACTGGCAAATGAGGCATATGCCTGTAGGACTTTGAATTAAGAGATTATATTCTAAATATTTGTAGTCGGTTACTACTATGAGAATAGTATGTGAATTAAGACTAGCATGCTCATTATAAGTTAGTGGATTCGGTCCTACAGAACACAAGGGGATAGGGTACCAATCAGAAATATGGATACATGTCTACGACATTGTATTTGGATTATATCCTCAATGAGAACACTACATGGTTATGAGTCATAAGTGGTTATCATTGTGCAAGTCTTATATCAGAGTTCTTAAACCAAAAATCTCTATGAAGCTTTAGATGAATTTTTATTTACTTTGAAATACACCTAGCGTGTTTGTAATAGCGATAAGTATCAATATGATTGGGTATTCGTTGGTTCATGTTTGGGAGCATGAGAGAAGTGATGGGATTACCCGTTCTCAAAAGGGAGAAAATGTCACCGACCACTTAATTAGTGAACTCAAAAGTGTAAAGTCATATAGAATGTTATAACGTGTTTTGTTATTTATCTAAAAGATTAGTGTCCCTGGAATAATAAGAAAGAAATTGACTTAATAAGGATGACACTACCATGTCTTATGTAATTCCAACATTATAGGGTAAGGGACTATGCAAGATTGTATAAGGTCGAGTAAACTCCAATTGCATTTTTATTCGATTTGTATTTTCAATATGACTTGCTAGAGTGCATATATGACCTTTAGGAAATTCTATTTCCTAATGCCAATTTCTAATGGACCTATAGGATCGCACATGAACAGATTACTAAAAAGGGCATTTTATATTTCCTGAGGATACGCATTTAGGCTAATTTAATTAGACAAATAATGTCGGCCTCTATGGATGATCAAATGGATAATGTGAGGCCCATTATAGGGTGCACACGTCCGTGAGTTAAAAACATGGATTTTTTATTTAATTAATTAATCTTGTTAATTAGGGTATCCTAATTAATTTGGGTTTCCTAATTAAGTTAGATGTCCAATCAAGTAAGATAATTAAATAAAATACAGGAGATATTATTGTGATTTTATTGAAAATAAAATCAAATAAAAAATTGCTTAATTATCAGTCCACATGATCGACCAACTAGGGTTAGAGAAGAATTAGGAGCTAATAGTTATATATGGACATAGGGAGACTGAAAAACCCTAGTCATCTTAACACTGTGTGTCGCCACCTTTTCTCTCTCTTCCTCTCCGCTCATTATCATCCACCCTGTTCAAGAAAAGAGAGTATTTTTCTGTTGTTCTTAAGTGAGAAAACCAGCCTCTTACAGAAGAAAAGAAAAGAAATGTGATTATTATTCTTGTTCATGTGAAGAGTCCAACGATCATTCAAAAGAAAGAGGAAAAAGGAGCTAACACTCTGCCTAGATTAGTATCTGCTCGAATGTGTGTAAGATTGTAGAGCACAGAATATTGTGATCGTCTCTTGGTTGGTGTTTTCTATAGAATAGAGAAAACACGCTTCAAAGGTATCCATTATATCATTAGTTTAATCTATGCCTTAATTTATGTATGAGATGTTTCTGTGTGAAATCATGTTCTGACATAATCTAAGTTCAGTTGTGTTGATTTGAAATAAAAATAAAACACTATATACATGTTTAATTTCTAACAATAAGAATTTAATAAGTCATGATATTGAGTGTATTGCAGTAATATTAATGACATCATAATGCACTTTTATTATAGGAGTATGTGAATATGTAGGCACGTAGAGGCATATAAGGACGTATAAGCATATTAGAGGCGTATTTGGACGCATAAGTATGATAACATCTATGGATGCATGATTTTGAAATAATGTGGCGTTTATGGATACATATAAGTGATAACATGTACAGATGCAAGAATATGAAATAATGTGTCATATGTGGAAGCAAAAGCATAAATGTACCAAGTGAGTACTTGAGATTTGGCAAACTGATAAATGGACATGCATCATTAGCAAGCATAAGAGTTAATGTGTGTATAATGATAATGAAAAGTATGTTTGATTTAATTGATATATGTTTGATTCAATTGATATGGTTGAAAAGGTTTATGATGATTATGAACAGTTAAAAAATACAACATGATTATATGTGCAAATTTTGTATTGAGGTTGGCAAGGTTTGAGAATGAAATAAAATAAAGTGAATGTGAAACGAGTAAAACATATGATTTGAGAATGATGGTTGAGATATGTTAGACTTATTTTAAAATTCATTGAGTTAATGTTGTCTATTATTGATGGAAAAAAATAAAGTGGTTGTGGAATAAATGAAATTATAAGTGGATAATGTGGTTAAGTTGGGTGATACAAGTATTCATTTAGTTAATAGTGTGGGTGTTTAAAAGAATAATGAAATGGTAATGGATTGGGTAAAAATATGATTAGTGTTGTTAATAAGTTGTATGTTAACTTTTTTATCGTGATTGTTGTTTTTGGGTCTTTACAATAACGTACATTATCAATATGATCAACATATGTCATCTTGGAGTTCTTGATAACATACATTATCTGCATGATTAGCATAGTTTATCTAACCCTTCTATAATGTGTGTTAATCTTTAGTGTAACATACCTTAACCTCTTATTATTTTTTTGGATTTTGTACATTTGTAAACATTAATTACATCAGAATATTAACATAAAAACACATATAAAATATTCTAAGATCACACCTTTAACAATAAACATCTTTGGTAAAAATATAAAGATAACATCTAAATCATGAAATATTGAATTTTTACCATTTCTTTTCCTGGATAAACATGTATATGTTAAGAACAAGCTAACCACAACCTTGACATGAAATCAAGACTATATTTTTGACACCATAGGACCCTTAATATGATCCCTCTACAGTCCTAAACAAAGAACAAACAAATTATAGTGTACTCGCACTTTAATCAATTAGAAAGACACTTAATTGCTCGAGAAAAGTTTTGATCTTTTAAAAAATTTTATCACCAAAAGTCACAGTAAATATAATTAGCTCCTCAAAGTGTCTTTCATTTATTCAAATGATGAATAAAAGTTGCAATTCTGTGTTGCTTATGAAGCTCATGGTTATACAGAAGAAAAGAGGAAGAAGAAGATGATTTTTAGGTTTTTCTCTCTCTCTAAGAATGGATGACTATGGAATTGCTTTTTAGGAGATGTTTTTAATTAATTAAAATATATCTCTCAACCTAAAAAAATCTGATTCAAAGTCATCCAAAAAGTGGTCTTTAACAAGATTCAAAAACTATATGGGTGAACCGTTTGCTAAACCCTGCATTGCATCTGGATGAAATTATGCATCCAAAACTTCAAATGCGAGGCAAACAGGCTGGTGTGGTTGCTCAAACTGTGCACCACATTGTTAGCAACAGTCTGTCCTGAAAGAGAAAATAGAAGGGACATGGTTTAGTGCATCGTTTGCCTAAATCGTGCACTAAACCATTTGCAACCAAGAAAGTGAGTATAATTGAGCACAATTTGGTGCACAAGCAAGACAAACCTGCACCATACCATGCCTAGCCCAATTTGTGTGTTTTCAATTGTTTTGAGTCTTAAAGTTGGTGGATATGATTGTAACTTTGTATAATGGATTAAAATGAGTTTTTAAAGAGATTTGGAAGAGTAAACACTAGTATTAATTTAGGAAAAACATAAAGTAATTAACTAACTTTTAGTAAAGAAGATAAGAAAATAATCTTAAAGTATGTGCATGAAATTATGATTGCATTAGGTTTTATAAGGTTAGGAAAGTGACATGAGGAGTGTGCACTTATAGAGGTTTAATACTCCTTTTGTTTTTCGGTGTGATTATTTTAATTGTACAGATTGAGGAGCTATCAGGTGGATTTCTTGCATCATACGCCAAGGTCAGGGATTCGCTTAGTTTACAATTTTATTTGTGTTCAAAATTTATAACTGTCATTTTATTATTGAGCAAAAACCTTGTAAACTTTGTTTAAAACCATCTTGCACCTTGTATCAGTTTTTAACCCTTTGAAATTATTTTGCAAGATACATATATGTATATACACATGAGTGTTGTGTTAGGGCAATTACGCTTAAGTTTATTTTCCAAGATTGACTAAAAGATGTTTTAATTTGCAAAAACAGTTTACCAAAAATTGTACTTGGATTAATTGGAAATCAAAAAATAAAGTTGTTACATCTAATATATTGTCTTTGTTAGGTTGAATTGATTTCTTAGAGAGATTTAGAGTCATTAGAGGTATAGATTTGGTTACTCTATTTGGATAATATACTTTTGGTTAAATACTCTATTTGAATAGTGCAGTGATACTAGGTCTATAATAGGATTTCCACTTGTACTTTTCTCTTGTAAGCCTTTGTGGCTTTCACCTTTTGGTGAATGATGATAGAATAACTTGTTCTCTGCTTGTAGAGTTGGTCGAACAAACCAAACCACTTAAATTCTTATGTGTTCTTTTGTTTGTGCATTATACTAATTCTTGAGTGTTCTTTTGTTTGTGCATTATACTTCTATTGTGTAAATTTCCTAACAAGTGATATCAGAGCTGATGGTTTGATTTCAGCATGGACAAGGTTAATATGGTGCGATGGTGGTTCTAGATGAGTGTGGCAATGTGTTGAAGAACTGAATTACTCGATTCTAAGCGTGATTCGCCATAATAGGTTCTAGACGAAAGGATAGAAAAACATGGTAAAAACTATTGTTGATGTCGTTGTGCACTTCCTACACCAGGCCCAAAGTGCTAAAGACTACTCTTGGTGACGCTATGGTAATGTTGGGCTCGCCCTTAAGCCCAAGGACAGTGAAGAGTGAAAATTTATGTTGTCCTTGTCTATAAAAAGTGTGGTAGCTCATAGATGGATGTGAGCCATTTGCTAATGACATTAACATTCGAAGTGATCTATGGAAAATTCAGTAGTATTGAAAAATTTATTTCCACTAGAGGGGGATCTAGTTTAAGCCTAATATGAAAGGGATTCACACTTGAGGGGATATTGTTAGGAACAAGAGAGAATTCCACATCTGATAGTTGTGGGGTGTAAGAAGTATTTATAAGTGATTTGGAACGTCTTAAGGTTTTGGGTAAAGATGGGTGTCAGACCCATTTATGTTATTCTTGTCTAGCATTCGCTCCCACTAGCCACATGCTTGTGGTAGATCTCCTCAAGGCCCCCGGGTCCAACATATTCTCATCACCAACTCTTCAACAAATTTTATTGATCATGTGCTTACCTTATTAAAGTCTTGTTATGCTCTTAAAATACTGGGTACATTAAAATATTTTCTTGGCATTGAGACATATTGCGATTCTAATGTTGTTATGCTCACTCAATCAAAGAGTGCATCTGAAATATTGCAAGATACAAATATGAATTCATCAAAGCCAATTGCCACTCCAGTTGATTGTTCTGCACCACGCCCACGCTCTGCTAATGATTCCATAGACTTAAATGCTCCATTTGATTCAACACTTTATCGTCAGACAATTGGAAGTTTACAATGCTAAACTCTTACAGGTCTGGATACATTTTATGTTTTTGGCAAAGCTTCTCAACATATGCATAATCCTACATTACAGGATTAGGTGGAAGTCAAACGCATCTTATGATATATTGCTGGGACTACCTCATTGCGACTATATTTACAACGTAAGAATAAATCATCCTTGTCTATTTATTATAATGCAGATTTAGTTGGTGACAAACTTGATCGTAAATCCACTTCAGGATTTATCATTTATTCAAGTCCAAACTTAATTTCTTTGACTTTAAAGAAACAACGAACTGTTTTACAATCCTCTACTAAAGCAGAATATCAATCGATCGCAACTGCCACAGGCAAAGTTCTCTAGTCAATGTCTTTTCTAAAAGAAAGTGGCTTTTCACCAACTATTCCTCCAAACTTTTGGTGCAATAACTTAGGAGCCACATATCTCACGAGCTATCCTATTTTCCATACACGACGTTGTCCAAAAGAAATAATTGAAAGTCGGCTACATTTCTAGCAATGATCAAATTGTAGATTTATTGATCAAACCATTGTCCAAACTCAAATTCCAAGGACATTAGTGTAACATTCCCATCCTAAAATCCTATAATTTATAAAATTATTAAAATGATTAATGAAATTAATAATTTATTTGATAAATCAAAGAAATGAGAAGTTAATTATGAGTTGATGGATGGTTGATTGTAAGTAAACATAAAAGAAAATAATTGCAAAAAAATTTAAAAGTATAAGGGGTGGACAAGAACTACACATTGTAGGCCTTACAAAGTGTAGTATATTACACGTGGTGGAAACTACAACGTATGGTCTTGATTAACCATGTGTAGTCTTGATTTACCACGTGTATCTTCAAATTTGTGGTATAATTTCAGGAGCTTTGAAACTTGAAGTAGGAGCTATTCAGTTGAGGGAGTATAAGAGGAAAATGAGAAGGAAATTGAACCAGAAGAATAGAAAACAAATAGAGAGATATGATAGCTCAAGAGAAAAGAAAAACAAAGGGAAATCGAGGGAAAAAGATAGAGAAAAGAAATAAAGATTGAGATTTGAGCCAAAAGTGCATAATTGATTGTAGGATCGAGCAAGGTACGTCGATACAGCAAATCCACGGAGAAAGCTGTAATAAAATAATATAGAATTATGAATATGAGCATATTGTTTGATTGATTTTTATAGAGAATTTTGTATATGGATATATAGGAAGTCGATTAAAATAACAGGACATGATCAGAGTCAAGAGGAGCTCCGAATATAACAGATATCCGGGTGAGTAATCAAGACTCACTTTTATTTGTAGCTATATGTGTGATCACCCAAAGAAAAGATAATTAAAGAATATGTCATGATTGTATGCGATTAATTAGGAAATATTAATTATACATGAACTTTTAAAACTGCTAGAGTGAAAATTGTTGATGTGGCGTACAGGGGTTGCACATATGCCACAATGCTGATAGTCGAAGTCTTTGTGTGATGATTGGTTGTTCAGTTTGAATGATGTATACACGCTAATCACCAAAAAGATAAATTTACTTGCAAAATGAAAATGGAAGCATATGCATATGAATGAATGAAATGTCATGATAGGAAAAGTATAGTAATAGGTGAAATTTTCAGTGAGTAATTAAAAGAATACAAATGAGATAAACAAAAAAAATAAATCAAGAGAAAACATTTAAAAGAAGCACAAATTTTAAGATATGATCAAAGAAGTACAAGACCCTTCATGACTTTGATACACATACAAAATACAGATTTAATTACACATATAAATATTTGTATATCCAGCGAATATGATCAATAGTTTTGCATACTATTTCATATAGACATACAAGCAATCATATCGCGATTATCATCATTTATACGTTGCATGATATGGATATATTATACGAGATTGGTATTGATATGAGATTGGTGTTGAGATGTGATCGGCGTTGATATGATTGGTAATAATTATATGATCGATCATTACTGTAGAGGAAGAATATCATTGTAGAGGAAGCATATTATTGTAGAGAAAGTATATTATTGTGGAGGAAGAATATCATTGTAGAGGAAGTATATTATTGTAGAGGAAGTGTATACAGAGACACAACGTTAATTGTTATACATTTCATGATTAAAAAGGAATACGTTATACGAGTATGAATCTATACAATTATAGTAAATATAGAACCAACGAATATGAATTTCATGTATATGAGATAAGATTAAGATACATAATATTTGGAACAAGTTATCATTACAAATACGATAAATATGAAAATAATCTACATGAATTATTATTTATATGATCACAAGGAATTAAACATGTAATGTTTACGGATACAAATATGAGGAAAATAGTTGTATGGTATACAAGTCTAAATGGAATAAAGAAAATGCTAGACACGAATATGAAATGGATTAATTTAAATATAATGATTACTAACTGAGTTCGCAACTCATAAATGTACGTATATGTATATTTTGTTTTCATGTATAAAGAAGATAGGTAGAATGAACGATTGGACAACTGAGCTCCAGATCTTCTCTCTCTCTTATCTTGGATGGTATTAGAAATAGTAACATGTGCATATAGTTTTTATATCCTTATGAATGTTTATACGATGTATGAATTGATAAGGATGTGATAGTATGTTTATATGATTTGTTTATGAAATGTACGAATAGATTAATTAGATTTGATTCATAAAAAATATTTATGTATAGATGGTTGATAATTAATAAATTGATGATAGATATTGATAGTGCCTCTTGAGGACTAGTTTATTATGAAAGTTATACTAATTAGAATTGATTGAATACTCATCACAGTTTGATTATTGAGCTATGTTATCATTCTACAGTATTATTTTCATAATCATCTTATCCCTACAGTTTGTGTAATATAATATAGATAATGTATACACAGAAATTTGATTAGTGGACACGCAGCCTAGCCCATGGGTCGTGTTACACTAGAGTAAACATGTTTGAAGCTATACGTAATAAATAAGTTAACATGAAATAATTGTAATTTTTTTTAAATATACGATCAATACTAGTTAATTAAAATGCTAATTACATGATTAATAGGGTAATTAATTTAGGATGTTTCAATCAACACAAGCTAACGTTGCATTCTCCTAGAGTCAGTTTGAAGGGGGTGTAAAAGAGTATCATATAGAACCAATTCTACATGCAGTATAACGCTTCTATATTAGAATATCTATAGTGACTAAACCTTTGCTTCTGCTGTACATCTTGTTTAACGTATATATATACACACTTTGACAGTAATGAAATCACGTTGATTAGTATATTTTTTACGGGAGTGTTCTAAGTCAAGCTTGACACCTATGGCCAAGAACAACTTGACATATTAAGTGACCTCTACAAAACCATTATAATAACACATATTAAGCGATCAAATTAACTTTATTATGTAATGATATTTAATCCTTTTGTTTCACTATATTTTTACCAAACCTGAGGCATGGATTATACCAATATCATCTCGTTTAATGATTACCCTTCGTCCGTAGGTTCAACGATAAAAGAAGTCCATAAGTACACTGAGGGTGCGGGGTTCGATCTCTACCTCCGTAGCGGCGCTAAGGGGTGCATACAGCCTATGACTTGCTGGTTCGTCCGGTCTCTTTGAGACTCCTCGCCTTTGGTTCGTGGACTAGACCGACTCCTTTCGTAAAACTTTTCAACAAAAAAACAATCTAGTTTAATAAGTGTCTTCACCTACTTAGTACACCACCTTAAAAGAAGATATGTAAATATTCATTAAATTCTTTAGGTACACATATAACAGTTGCCTTTAATTTCCATATGCAAATCGTTTTATGATTGCAACTTGCCTACTACGTACAGCTAGAATGGCTCGTCTTGAAAAATTTTATGTTGTTTTTTCACTCTCATAAAATAAAGTTATTATAATTTCAAAAAAATTAAACTTATTATTTTAATTCGTAATTTCAATTTTATTTACCTCATGTATTTGTAGTTATTATTTACAAACGTATAATAAATTAAAATTATATCACTCAAACTTAAACTCATCACAATAATAAATAAAAATAACATTAAAATCATAATATTTCTTAAAAATAACACAGTATATACAAACACGATTGTAGACTAGTAGTTCATTAATAAAGTTCTAGCCAATTGCATTCATTTTAATGTGTGACTCTATAGATTTAAGTAAGTTGACAGTGCACATTATAACACAGGTTAAGCGAAATTTGTTATCGAATTTCCATATGCAAATATGCAAAACGTGTTGTGATTCCAACTTGACTATTAGTACAGCTGGAGTGAAAATAAAGCTCTAGAAATCCGAAGGCAAGAGACAAGGTTCGTAAACTCAAAAAAATCTGAATCGTGTAGAGAAATTGTAAGACATGAAGATGGCTGGAAAGCTTCGAGTTGTTTTTATAGCTAAACTGCTCTGCTGACAAGTTCTTTAAAGTTATAAGCTACTGTTAACCTCTTTTTCGGGAAGCGACAAACGTCGTCCTCTCTAATTGCAAATGCACGAAACGGAGTTAGAAAATAAGTGCGAGCGTGCTATGAATTTTAATGTTATTCCAAACAGAAAGTAAATAAAATGTGTGAAATCTGAAACTAATCAAACGATTGACAAATGAGAAAACTATGACAATCTTTTCCTAAGGATCCTCGACTCAATGTACTCAAATCGTTAAATCGACAAAAAATAAATAATAAGAAACGAAATATAATGGTAATGAGCGGAAAATAAAAGCAGACAATGGCTAATGAAAATACTAGAACAATAGTAGTAGACTTGCTATCAGAGGTTGATGATGAAGTCCCATTTTCCGTTCAATCCTTCCGTATTTGTAAGGCCTTTGACAGGAAATATTTTCCTTTGACAGTCACTAAATATTCTGTCAGAAAATAAATATTCTCCTTGATTGTTCCTATCAAATATTCTTGATTTATCCTCTTTCCTTAACTTCTGCCAAGAATTTATAAAGGACTCAGGCCCACAAACTTACTTGAGCTCATGCTTAAACCGATCCATTGGCATGAATTGCTTTTTAGGTACAAACAATTGCCCCGAACATTAAGAGGCCTAATATATTTAGGGTTCTAGATGTTGCTCTTCATATCCAATATAAGGCTAAAAGTCCAATTTGGTGAATTGGACTATCGCTTTTACCCAAGAGAGTATATCGCACCCCCATCAAATCTGACTTGGGCCAATCTCCTCCAAATTTACAAAAATGTTACGAGCAAAGGCATCCGGGACTATGTCCGTAAAGAGGGTCCGAATTTACAAAAATGTTACGAGCAAAGGCATCCGAGACTATGTCCGTAAAGAGGGTATTGACATATTCAAATTGAAAAAATATATTGAATCTTGTCTCTTGAGGTCCAGCACGGGAAATCCTTACCCTGTTCCTCCTGACCAAGCTTCCTCAACAAGCCATTCTTCATCAACTCTCTTTCCCCCAAAATTAAGCCCTAATTTCCCTCAAACACATACACGGATTCCCATTCTTTCAAACTCACAACCATCGACTGCTGCTTCGCG
>CANYCX012865539.1:0-16969 GCA_948193385.1 Breynia disticha f. nivosa
AATAAAATTACAATATGTTTGAAACAAGTATTAGAAATTTATTATATAATTTGTTTCTATTTTTGACATAATTCTATATGTTTTATAGAATAATTAATTGAAATTATGTATTTTAATTATTATTCATCAGAAGTAATTTCCAATGAACACATGGATTTTAGTTATAGAAGACTGAAATTATACGTAGAGTGCTTTAGTAAGATACTGAATTGTGTCACGAGGACATATATTCTCATTGTATGATATGAGTAGACTTGTATATTGGCAAGTGTAAGTAACAAGCATAGGTAATCAATGAATAGATTTCTAAATTGGAATAAAATGGATGTGTTCATGTTTATGCGAGATTTTAGGACTATTTTTCCTTCATGATCAGTCCATTTGAGTAAGAGAATTTTGAAGGAAGAATAGGAATTGATGTGTAAAATATTTAGCAATATTTTATGGTTATAATTAAGCATTGTGACCACATCTTCCTTAAGTACAAGAGGTTCTAATCTTGAGTTTAATGGATGTTATTTTCAGTGGGAGCTAGGTGTTCTTTACTCATGTAAAAATTTTTGAGTTTTGAATTCCAAAATTTGAGAGTTTTGAACTTAATTCTAGTAGTTTCTTCACTTCAGTTGGAGTTTTGGAGCTTAATCCCAGTTTGAGTATTCCAAATGTAAAGATAATATTTTGGTGCATGTCGTTAAGTTTTGGAAACAAGTAGTTAAAAGAGTCTTGAAGCAACAATTAAGTGTTGAACTGTTCGTGATTCTTTTAGTAACTCCATTTGTCAAGAATAAACTGTCAAAGCTATCTCATCCAATTTTACTATGTTTTGGATTTAAGTAATGAGAATGTGAGTGACATATATTGGGTCAAAAGAAAGTTGAGTACTGGTTGATCTAACTAAAGCAATGAGAACAAAATGATATTATTTTTGAGTAAATTTTAGTTATGTGTTACAAATGGTATTTAGGATCATGTTGGATACAAAGTCCAATGCGATAAGATTAATGAGAGCATTAATAATTGCAGTTGGATTTGTACAACAAAGTTGAAATGAAGTTGTGAAACTATTTTTCTTGTGAAATTTACCATGAATGGATTTAGTCAAGAGGGCTAGTCTAATTTCTAGACTTATAAATCTCAAATAGAGATTTAAATTGAGAGAATGTATCTCACAATACAGAGTCACAAAACATGAGAGTGTTTTTACTTTGTGAGTTAGAGAAGGTTTGAGGTGAATTTAGTTATTCTTATTTTATGTATTATTAGTGACGTGTGACTTGAATAATCGATCTAGCGTGGTAAGAATAATTTATGAGTTAAATTTGAAAAGGAGTTTTCAAGTAACTATATCATGATTTAGTTATTCTTGATAATGATTTTTGTATCCATATTTGATGATATAGAGAAAAACGATTACGTGTCGTACTCCGCGGTAGTCCACATATAGTATGTCTTGTTTAGTACAAAAGTGCAACTTATTTACAAGCAAGAATCTTATTGAGCACAAGAGAATGACTTGCTGTACAAGTTTGAGACTTATTTTATACAAGAGATGGTTCTACTATGCTAAAAAGAGTATTAACTATAGGTAGACAAATCTAATCTGTGAGCGGGACTAGTAAGAGTAGTATTGAAGATACTTGTGAAACGCTAGAATATTTGAATAGCGTTGTTAAAGGATCTACAAATGAAAATAGTGTTGCATGGTTCTTACATAAACCAAGTGGGTAAGAAGTAAGAAAGCAAGTTTTCCATGAATGAATAGTTAGAACTATTGTATGAAGAGGAGTTTTCGAAAGATAAAGTTTGTGTACTATATATGGTCCAATTGCCTCGAAGATATATGACGATCTTAGAAGATAGTCATACTCAATAGCACAAAGGAGCTAATCAAATACAAGAATCGTTTAAGTAAAGAATGATTTTATTCCATAGGAATTACGAACTTAGAGTTCATTTATAAGTCCACGAGAGATTTTAAATGTAGATCCGTTAGTTAAAATCTCATATAAAAGGAAATTGGTTTCTTAATAATTGGCGATGTGGCAAGTTTCTATGGGACACAAGTGTCTATGTGACACATAGCATTATACGTAAGACTATTATGTGTAGTTTTATAGAGCATGTTGACAGAAGTAGCCTAATCACATAAGTGTGTCTTTGCAGATAGAATGCCAAGATTAGGTAGTTATTGGGGAAACATATAATAACCAAATACCACTTAAAAACTGTATCGTTGAATACATCATGATATGTTGGGTCATGAAATTTATAAATGTGTG
This sequence comes from Breynia disticha f. nivosa, assembly GCA_948193385.1. NCBI lineage: Eukaryota > Viridiplantae > Streptophyta > Magnoliopsida > Malpighiales > Phyllanthaceae > Breynia > Breynia disticha. The sequence continues at coordinate 2,280 of CANYCX012865539.1, forward strand.
AATATGAATTTATAAATGCAAAAACCATGGTATACTTGTGACGCCCAAATTTAAATCCTAATTATTCTTAATTAATTCAAAAACATGGATATATATATATATATATATATATTCTTTTACTAAGAGAAATGAGGCACAAAGAAATGGAAATATTTACACATGGTTTTTCATAAAATAATGTCTCAAGCTAAACAACTTATTTATTAATCCTTATAACATAATCCATGTTCAATTTAAAGAACGTGCTCTGTCAACCATCCTCGTGAAGATCCTCTAAAACCTGCACACACCATAAACAACAAACTAATGTGAGTAATTAAATACCCAGTAAGTACTCCTACAACACTTACCAAAGTAGTTAATACATAAGTACTCGTTGGCAAAGTGTTTTAGCTGTTTTATGTTTTGAGGATAAAGGAATCATCCTGCATTACATACTTCAATATAGTTTAGTACGTTATCCAAGGGAAGGAAATTATCACTCCTAATTTGTTTCTACTTCCAAAGTACTAAGTCAATTATTGTTTTCTTTTCTCTTCTTAAAAACTTTTGTTCTTTATTGTTTATTCAACTGGAACGGTCTAGGAAACGGTCTGGATTACCAGTTCCCCAAGTTGTTTCATCATACTGTCAAAGTCAGTAAGGCCGAACAGTTTAGAAAACGGTTTGGCCAAACCATTCCCAAAGCTGTTATAACTTACTGGAATCTCTGAGAGGTGAAATGGCTTGGGGAACAGTCTGCTTAGCCTGTTTCCCAACCTTTTTTGGCCTACTGGATCTAGAAATCAGCAAAATCACACAACACACAGTAATGCATTTTCATTCGAAAACATGCCACAACAATCAAGCCATAAAACATCATCCTATACTTATTATCCAACATAGTTACAGGCTCTAACCCATAATTCCATTTCATTTTCAAGTACCAATCCATGAACACCACATTCAACCTTGAACATTCAATCAAGAAAATCACTCAACACATAGTAACATCACCATTACATCTGCGACATACATTTACATAAGTGTCCATATTCACACAAATAATAAAATACATCATCTAAATGAAATGAATGTCTGATCCTCATGCTTATGCAATCACATGCACAATGACCTAGGTTTTACTCAATATTTTTAGCTGGAGAGCTCTAACTCTCCATTCTTTTCTTTGAGAGGTGTACCTCTCCACAAATGTAGGAAACTCCCCTTTTTCCTTTTATTAGAGCTCTCGCTCTTTTAATTGTTTGGGCAACTCCCTTTTTTTTTGATTTCTAGAGCTCTCACACTTTTTCATACTTGGGCAACTCCCTTTTTTTTATTTCTAGAGCTCTCGCTCTTTCATATAATTAGGCAACTCCTTTTTTTATCTTTCCTCACATGAATACACATTTATGCTCATGCAATGCCATCATCTTATGAATGCAAATCAATGTTTACATCTGTCACAATTCATGCCTCATACATCATACCCAAGCAAAAGATAATACTTTCATTTAATCTAAAAAATCCATATAACAATCATCTTCATCAAGGCTTAACCGCAAAGCATTTCACTCATCATACCATTAGCTTTTTTATAAGTCAAATCATCAGACAAATCTACACTCATCATCTTGTGCACATTTTACATACTTTACATACTTTCATTATGTCATCCACTATCAATTTTTCTAGAACCACAAGTCAAAGCTTGCTAACACACCAATACACTCATTGATTCACATCCATAAGCTTATAATATTCCATAGCATATACATACCAACACACAAACAACAAATCAATCAAAATCACACCTCGTCAAGTCTGTTTTAAGACACTTTACCTAACATTTTCAACATATGAGCAAATCACCAATTATAGTTAACCATACAGATGCAAGACATACAATGGTAAGTGTCTATCGGTGCAATTACCTCGAATCCCACAAAGTCAGCTCGTCATGCATAAATTTACGTTCATAAGTGCATGAGTGTTTTTACATGGAACATGCACACGACATTCATGCATTTGAGGCTCAAAGGTGGGCAAATAAAAGTGAGTAATGGGCTCATAAGTGAGCAAGTGCTTAATTTCACTAAAATGAAATGAGGGAGTGGTTATGGCTCCTAGGGGAGCAACTTACGGGTGGTATTTATTAAATGCTACACCGGAGCACAAAATGGTAAAATGCTCGGGACGCATAGGTGTGTACGAGTGTGCCAAAAACTATGGGTGCATAAGTGTGCAATTTATTTGGATCAAATTTATCTTATAACCAATACTCCCGGCTGACGAGGCTATCTGCAAACGTCAATACTATAGGCACAATGGTGCAAAGAAGAGTGAAATTGGGATCATGGGTGATCATACTAGGGGATGCATTAGATGACATGCATTCTCATACATCATGTTGCATATAATGTGTTCACTTTATGCGTGTGTTCAATGGATATACTCTTGTGAATAACTTGTAATGTTTGGTTATCAAAGTGAGATTTATGGATAATTACAAGATGTTGGTTTGAATGGAAGTGATTATATATAATGTGAAATATGTTGAGTTTGCTAGTTATGTGTTTGTGATGATGGATGCTTAGAAAGAAGTGGAATGGTATGCTAATGTTTGATTTGAAATGACTAAGAATGATGAAATATTAAGTGGAGGAGTACAATTGATTGAATGCTTGTTTAGCGATTTGATTGATAACTATTGGAACGTAAAGCTTATCAATATTGTATAAATTATATGAATAGATGTGAATGCAAGAGTACTATGGGAAGTTGTTCAGGTTGGTAGTATTTCTTATTGAGTTTCACGACTCACGCGTATTATGTCTGCCATATTGGCAGGGGCTTGAGGAGATATGGCGGAGGTGTGGTAGTCATTTTGCTTACTCCGACTATTGCTAGAAGAACCAAAGATCCAAGGTGGGCCGTGCACTAAAGCTTAAATAGAATATATGTCATACACTTGTATCGAACATTTTTAGTTCATATTTTTATTTTGACGGGTTATATTCGAAATGAGGTCTAATTGAGCTCTTTTCTTGTCTAACCATATGAATTTTGTAAATTTTATTCATTTTGTGATATCCTTACATGTAAAACTTTTATGTAGCTTCTATTCAAAACAATGAATGATGTGTATATATATATATATATATATATATAGAGTAAATTGATTGTGGTTAAAAAGATTTTCTTTAAACCTCTTTTATTTTAAAATTTTTATTTCAAAATTTTTATTTCCAAATCCGGGTGCCACTTGAGAGAAATAAAGGTATATGAAAATAAGTGGGAGTCGAATTTGGGGGTCACACACTTACCACAAGGCATCTTGACCATCATCACAATTTTTATTTTCCCTTATTTTGTATACATGATTTCAACCATCTTACTTAACAACTTTAAGGTCGCCTCTATTCATTGATTACTCACATGAGCACCCAAACACACTCATACAATTCGATTTCCACATTGGCACTGAGTGTTCTGTTCATAAGCTTCACCTTAGGGTATTTCTTACACTCATAAAGTACAACACCTTCACATTACTCGTTTTCTCGTAATATGCCCTCGACACATTACTCTGCTCTAATCATTCATCCTAGCATCAATTCATTCTCAAATCAGACTACACAAATCAAGACCAATGTCTGCAATATGCTTCACCATGCATCCTATTTCTTTTGCCTCTAAATTCTCTCTTAATTCAACTCTCATAATTATCTCTATGCTCGAGGTCTCTCATCTATCAAGTAATGCTAGCCCAAGGTAGGTAACAAGAAAATGATTTGTGTGCACAGGAGAAGGAAATGCAGAAAATTCAGAGCATTTACAGGAAATGTAAGGAATGTCCTACCCTTGGTCTAGAAAGGGATGCAGGAAGCCAAAGAATCATTTCCTCATACAAATTATAACCTTGGCACTACCTTTAAGAGAAAGGACGAGTGATATCAACCTCAATGGGCATACTCTACAATTAAATCCTCAAATATACCTTACCATTGTCTCCAAGTTTTATCCATGATCCATACCTCAATTTCATTTATTTGGTATCCTCTCTCATATATACTATTGGATTCCCAACAATGGGGTTATTACATTTCTATATTTCCACTTCCTACTTTATTTTTTCTCTCTCACCATACTTAATCGATCATATGACCTTTAAGTTTTCTCATAGTACTTTTTGTACTGAACTTCATTCACACACCAACTATAGATCAATTTCCTAAATCCTAAAAAGAACATTCATATTCTCACTAGTCATTTGGGTTTGTCCCTAAATTCTCAAAGTTTATTCAAGCAATACTTTTGCCTCTTACACTCCTACTCTTAATTGGGTTCTATTATTATAACCATAAGGTAGTTTCTTTTCCTCTCAAAAGTATCAATCGATTGTATAGCCATAAGGTTTCCTCTCTCATGGTGCACTCTCATGAGATTCTATTCCTCTACTCTCTCTTCAGTACATCTATTTTAAATTATTCCAGCAATACACTTGCCCACTTACTTTTCCACTTCCAGTTTTGTTTAGTTTTCTACTCCCTCTCAAATCTCCAATAACACATTCCTACTACTATAAGAACCTCAAATCCCTTCATTCACCACGCAGTCACTATTAAGATCACCAGTATTCAAAAACTTTCATATCTGTATCTTTACCTTACGTTTATTCCATACTTTAATCAAACTATTTGTCGAATAACATTAGTTATACAAGGCAAAGCGTGCCTATATAAGTGCATACGTACTGCCCTTTTCAACCTTGGGTATATTATGAAATAAGAAACACCTCTTATTAGTTTAATTTAGCTTTTAATTTCCTTATTTCAACATTTTTAACCTTCCAATCTCATAATGATTACTTGTCTCGGTTCTCCCTCTTACAAATCCACAATTAACAGCATTTTTTGCACAGGAACGGTCTGGAAAATAGTTTATGCAACCTATTTTCTAGCCCGTTTTGCCCTTCTGACTTACTCTAGAATAGTGAAACGACTTGGGAAACAGTTTGGCTAAACCATTTGTCAACCCATTTCATCCTTCTGTTTTGCCTCTGGAAGTGAAACGGCTTGGGAAATGATTTACCCAGCCCATTTCCCAACCCGCTTGATCTTTTAATTCAACAATACTTAGTAAACTTGGAACAAATTCCAACCTCTAGCAACAACACACATATCAACACATTTAAGCTCACTTAAACATATCGTTTAAGCATACAATCACAATTCATCCAATCATATTCATAACCAAATCCATACAAAATACGGCTAACATATGCCACATACTTAGCGTCCCATAACTTAACCTTAACTATGTTGCTTACAAGCCAATTCCACAAATCAAACCATAGCACTTATTCATAGAAATCCAGTTTATTAAGCCTTATTCATTATTAACGGGTCTTTCTTTTATAAACCCTTTTCCATCACTCGAACACCCACTAAAATGCCTAAAAGCCATTGCTCTTACTTAGCATAAACAACCACTATAGACACTCTACTCGATCCTCAACAACTTCATACTGGTTCACATATACCATCAATCAAGTACATTTTTCCAACATTTCATATAATAAGTCAAGCAACATTTCATCAATATCTTCATTCATGTGAATTCAACATACACTCATCATTTTAATATTCACACATCACAGCCCAAAAACTCATATGTATCAACCAATATAAGGCACGCAGATAACATTCCGCACATCATCACATAGTGTTCATTTTCAGGAACATTATTCCATTAAATCACAATGAATACAAAATGAAATGCTAATGCATTTCCACACACATATGCCCTAGGGTCTCATCAATACTTTCAATCTAGAAGGCTCTCACCCTCTTTTCATTCTAGAGATCTATCTCTCCTTTTCTGTTGGGCTATTCCCCCTCTTTTCACAATAATGGAGCTCTCGCTCCTTTTTCTTTCATTGGGTAATCCTCCTTTTCATTTGTAAAGCATGAATACGCACCATGCCTATGCAAATGCCAACTATGACATTCATTATAATGAAATCAATAAAATGCTCTGCATACTCACAACAATACCAACAAGCACAATCACGTATCACACGTATTCATAATGAATACTACAACATCACATACACATACATGCTTTTTGTGAGATTTCACTCATCACTATGACATGCCCCAAGGCCACATCTCTATACAGACAGTTCACACATAACCATAAACATTATACTTTGAATTCATGTTTATTCTATGCAAAGTTACACACTCGCAGTCATTGGTTTTCAATCAAATTCACGCTAAGCTTGACATTAAGTCATTTTATTTTCATCTATTCCTTTTTATCAAAGACGATAGATTTAGCATTTCTCAATCATACTTCCAACCACAATTCAATTTTTATCATATCTTAATGTCATCACATACAATCATTGATATCTACGATCAAATGAATATTCTTGCTAGTCACACAATTACATTTGATAGTTCATAATAAAACCATCCAATACAACCGTAACTCATAAGCACATTATTCTCGTCTTAATTCATGGATTCATAAAGAATTTAACTAGACTCCCAAACGTCATCACACTTAGCACACTTACACCATAGCATTATTTCTTTATTATTTAGTTTTTAGTTAGTCATTTTCAATCATAGAGTCACACAGTACCCTTATTCTCAATCAACCAATACAAACTAATCATACGAACCACCATACTTACCATCTCAAATAGGATCATACAAGGTAAATACCAAACAAGTCCTTTATTAAAACAAGTCTCCTACCATTTTCAACAAATGTAGCAATATTCAAACATGTGTAACCCATGTTAGACATTTTAATTATTTGCACTCCATACACACGACCAAGCAACTCGACCAACAAGTTTAGTTACTTGCATTCCTTATAATCAATTTTTCACTTAACTGCCTCATCACATCATTAATTACGAACTTAGGTCTCCCAACATAATTTTTAAAAAATGTACATAAATTATGTCAACTCCCTCATATTACATACTTCTCCCTCAATTATCTTTTAACAATTAGGCTATTAAATCACACAAGTAATTGTACCTTGAGGAAAATGATCTTGAGGATTCCATGAGGTCGGAGCACGATGTTTTTCTCAAACCCTTCTTGATTTTCAAAACCAAAACATTGTTTTAAAATTCAAAACATACATATGACCCTAAACAATGCAACTATCCTGAGGGAATCTAATCTCCACTTTGATACCACTAAATATGATGCCTAAATTTAAATCCTAATTATTCTTAATTAATTCGAAAACATGGATATATATTTTTTCTTTGAAAAAGAGAAATGAGGCACAAAGAAATGGAAATGTTTACACATGGTTTTCATAAAACAATGCCTCAAGCTAAACAACTAATTTATTAATCCTTCTAACAAAATCCATGTTTAATTTAAAGAACGTGCTCTGTCGACCTTCCTCATGGAGATCCTCCAAAACCTGCACACACCATAAACAACAATCTAATGTGAGTAATTAAATACCCAATAAGTACACCTACAACACGTAACAAAGTAGTTAATGCATAATTACGCGTTGGCAAAGTACTTTAGGTGTTTTATGTTTTGAGGATAAAGGAATCATCCTACATTATATATTTCAATATAGTTTAGTACGTTACCTAAAGGAAGGAAATTATCACTCCTAATTTGTTTCTACTTTCAAAGTGCTAATGTAACACCTTGGAATTTATTGGAATTGATCTATATGAAAAATAGATTAAAACATAATCGAATCAGATGAAAAATCAAAAAAATGCACCAGTCAGAAGATGAGCATGACCTTGTGTTGGGTCAACACGACCCCATGCTCATCCCATTTTCCAAGATTTTTTTGAAGTTTTAGAAAATTAAAATGAGAAAAAAAATCAACATGACGTGGGCACGGGTCGTGCCTCAAGCCATGTCGATTTTTCTGTATATATGACACTATTTCTTTAGTTTCATTCGTAAAAATAGAGCAAAGTCGAACTAAAACCTCGAGGGAAACCCTAACTCAGCTGAAGAAGGATAAAAGCAAGGAGAAAACATCATTTCTTGCTTAAAACTTGTGGAAATCACATCTAGGTAAGTTTCTAAGTATATATATATATATATATATATATATATGGTTAACTTAGGTTGTTGTAAGTTTGTTGTGAATTATAATTTTAGGTATTAAGAGTTGAATGTTGCTGGAAAAAATTTTTGTTAACTGAATTTAAGTTAGTTAATAACATGTCAATGCTTAGATTAAAGAAAACAAGTTTTGGCATGGATTAAAGAGGATTGGTTAGTTTGGAAAGCTGCTGAAGAACTAAGAAAGGAAAGATTAAGGCTAATTTGAATGTTATATTGATGAAATCAATGAAGAAATAAGTAATTGGTATCCTTTATGCGATTGATTTCGTACAGGAAGATCTGTACAACGATTGGATTGAAGTTGAGCCCAAAGCCGACTTCGTACGATAGTCGAGGTAAGTGTTCTTACACGTACTAATTATGTATATATGATTGTTTGGAATGAGAATCAAGTTAAACATATATGCTTTGAGTGTAATTATGTTCTTAGGAACTTAATTGAATGATTATAAGCATTTAATGCTTACTTATGTGTATTTAAGTATCCATGCTCATGTATGTGTTGTTCTTATGAACAATTGAAGCTTAAATGATCTTGCTTGAGTTGATTAGTATGAGCATGTTTTGAAAATGATATTTTTGTTAATGATGAGGTTTTATGGCTTGATTGTATTCTTTCTTTGAGTATTCATATGTGATATGAATTGTTATAGTATGCTCATTTGCCATTTGATATATGGTTGACATGTGATTGATATCTTGTTGATATATATATAAGCATGTGATTGCTTATTGAGCATACATACGATATGAGATTCAGATTGAACCATATGAATGCATTGTTCATTCATTGTGTTACATTCATTGTGTGACACTGAGTTGATATCCTAGTCTGGGACTAAGCATTATTCCGAGACAGATCTCAATGCCAGTCTAAGACCGATGATATTCTGAGTTGAGCTCAATGCTGAATTGGGTTCAATATCGATCTAGGATCGAGAGAAAAATGAAATGAAAAGAAAAGAAAAGAAAGAGAAAAGAAAGTAATACCCTGGGGCATTTCGCATGTGAATTGCATCAACATTCATATGCATTTGATATGGCATTCATAGTTTTCAATCTTGTTATGTGATTTATGAATGCTTTTTTGATTATGATATAAATGTTGTTTTGAATGTGATATGAAATATGGTTTGATATGAGTATGCAAGTTTGTATTATACATGATATGGCTATATAAGCAACTAAGTATGGGTGTTACATTGTGGTTTCCAGACACCAATTTACTGTGAAAATGAAGTATAAGTCATGTTGAATATACATGTATATCAAAGGACTTAGTTGTTATTGTGTTTACATTAAAACAAAACCAAAATGCTAGAAACAGAACACGAGCACAACCTCGTGCTCGAGTGACACAACCCATGCCTTCTAGAGAATCAGAGGTTGAGCACGACCTCGCTCTCAATTAGCACGCCCTCGTGCTGGCCTGCTGATTTCCTCTGCGCATCATTTTAAATGGAAATTACGTGCAGAATGGTTGAATAATAAACCGGGATGTTATATAATACCAAAATACACTTAAATTGTGTTAAGAAGACTTACTGAGTATTGAAAAATGCTCATCGTTTGTTTGATTATCTAAATGATGTGTAGGACGCAGATAACTACTACTGGACCAGAGTTGCAGTGATAATATTTTAGGAGCGATATAGTCTGAGGTTGAGATCCAGTTTTGAGTGCTTTGATTTTTGTATTTGTACATATTTTGTACATATATATGCATTTTGGTTTGAAACTTATTTCAAACTTTACTATCATTTTTGCTTGTTATATTTTGAATTTTGTAAACGCAAATTGGGCCAGTTTATAAAATGCATATGTTTATATTTTCCCTCTCTTTCCTATTTATTAAATTATATTATGAAAAAGAATTTAAATAATCGAATAAACAGTTTTAAGAATTGAGTTCCACAACTAAGTCAATTATTGTCTTCTTTTCTATTATTAAAAACTTATGTTCTTTACTATTTATTCAATTGGAACTGTTTGGAAAACATCTGGGTAACCCGTTCCCCAAGTCGTTTCATCATATTGTCCAACTCAGTGAGGCCGAACGGTTTGGGAAACTGTTTGGCCAAATAGTTCCTGAACCCATTCTAACTCACTAGAATCTCCGAGAGGTGAAACGGCTTGGGGAACGGTCTACTTAGCCCGTTTCCCAGCCGTTTTGACCTACTGGATCCAGAAATCAGCAGACTCAACACAACACACAGCAATGCATTTTCATTCCAGAACATGCCACAACAATCAAGCCATAAAACATCATCCCATACTTATTATCCAACATGGTTACAGGCTCTAACCTATAATTCCATTCTGTTTTCAAGTACCATTCCATTAACATTACATTCAACCTTCAACATTCCATCAACCAAATCACTCAACACATAGCATTCACATCACCATAACATCTACTACATACATTTACACAAGTGTCCATATTCACACAAATAACAACATACATCATCTAAATGAAATGAATGTCCGATGTTCATGCTTATGCAATCATATGCACAATGACCCAGGTTTCACTCAATATTTTTGTCCAGAGAGGTCTAGCTCTCTATTCTTTTCTTTGAGAGGTCTCTCTCTTCTAAAATGTGGGCAACTTCCCATTTTTTTCACTTTCTTAGAGCTCTCACTCTTTTAATCGTTCGAGCAACTCCTTTTATTATTTTTAGAGCTCTTGCTCTTTCACATAATTAGGCAACTCCCCTTTTTTCGATTTCTAGAGCTCTCGCTCTTTCACATAATTGGACAACTCCCTTTTTTATCTTTCCTCATATGAGCACACGTTTATGCTCATACATTGTCATTATCTTATGAATGCAAATCAACGTTTACATTTGTCACAATTCATGCCTCATACATCATACCCAAGAAAAAGATAACACTTTCATTCAATCCAAATTAATCCAAGAAATCCACATAACAATCATCTTCATCAAGGCTTAACACTTAAAGAATTTTACTCATCACACTATTAGCCTTGTTATAAGTCAAATCATCATACAAATCTTAACTCATCATCTTGTGCACATTTTACATATTTTACATACTTTCATTAAGTCATCCACTAATCCATTTTTCCACAATCACAAGTCAAAGCCTGCTAACACACTAATACACTCATTGATTCACATCGATAAGCTCATAATGTTCCATAACATATACATACCAACACATAAACAACAAATAAATCAAAATCACACCTCATCAAGTCCATTTTAAGACATTTTACCTAACATTTTCAACATATGAGCAAAAAACCAATTATAGTTAACCATACAGATGCAAGACATACAATGGTAAGTGTCTATCGGTGCACTCAACTTCGCTCTAGTTTTCGAACACTGCCTCCTACACATATTGAGTTATATTTCTCTCATTAAACAGATATCTACCCTCAAATTCACGTTCTCATTCTTATTTATCAAAACCCCTAATTTGACAAAAACCCTAGAAACTCAATCTCTTCTGAATTTTTGGTATTTTAGTTCTAAATCCATACACAATACCTCCATTAACCATAACCATCCAAAATACATCATTTTCCCAAACCTTAGACTCAAATATCATAAGAATCAATAGGAGGTTAGAGTTTACCTTGCTCCTTTTGAAGAGTTTCACCGAGCACACTCTTCCTCAAGCTTAAATTCTAGGGTTTTTGAGGTTGGATTTAGTGTTTTTAGGCTCTGTATCGAAGGGTTTTTGGGGTAGGGTGAAGAGAGAAGTCAGGTGGTTGTTTTTAGGGTTTGTGGTTTCTTTTCCAAATGTTCACGCGGACCTATTTTTAAAGTCTCGACAGGTCGAATGGTTTGGCAAACGGTTTGCCCAAACTGTTTGCCAGACCGTTTCAGGTTTCTGTTAGTGCAAGATTAACTTTTTTTCCACAGCTAAAATGGTTTAGGGAACTGTTTTGCTAGGTCGTTCCTTATGCCGTTTGACACTACTGTTTTCATATTTTTTTGAATATTTTAGTTAAATTTTTTGGGGCATTACAATGTTAGCCTAGTATTTAAGTTCTGTCAAATACCAAAAGCGCAGTCCTGAAAAAGGCTAAAAAGTGGACTGATGGAAAGTGCTCTATGCACTGAAGACCGAAGTTTTCATGTGATGTAATTTTATAAACATGTGTTCATAAGTTTAGAATACATCATAGCACTATTAATTATAGTGTGTATAAGCCGACGAAGAGATGAAAAATGATTAAAGTGAAATTGATCTCAATTTCCTTATGTGAGACCCAGTAGCAGTCAAGTGAATTTCTACAAGTTTCCTTTTACTTTGATATTATTGTGAAGCATGTGTCATGCTATTTAATTTGATTAATTGTACAAATAGGTTGCACTAGCTACAAGTGGGCATACGTTGACTCTTTGGTTAGATGTTATGACATATGGTGGATTAATAATACATGAGGAAGATTATTTTCGAAGATATCACAAGAGTTCATATAATGCAGGGCCCGAATTACTGTATTCTTGTGTGAAATGTGATTAATGTGGTTAATCATTGGTTCTTATAAGATATGTAATTAGTGTTTATGATAAGATTTTATGAGATTAAAATGAGTTGAAATCGGTGATATTAGGAAAGTAATATAGGGAATAATCACGTTTAGCCGAAAATAGAAAATAGTGAGTAGTTATCTATTATACTTTAGCTGCTTAATCGTCAGAAGCTCATTTCGTTGAAGGTCGCGCGTCTGCACTACATAAAAGGGAAACAATCCCTTAAGAGAGAATTTGTACTCACAATCATCATGTGCGAGTAGGAGATGAAAGGATAATTTATTTCTCCAATGATGTTTGGGTTGTCGAATAAATATAATTAATTTAAGGGACTTAATTATAATTTATTTGGTAGAAAGATTAAATTAGGAGCACTTTTAGGTTATATACTAAAATATAAATGTACGTGAAAAGGTACTTATTTACCAATAGATACCTCAACTTCTATAAATACACATTTTCCACACACATTTGATTTTACTCTTCGAGATTAACTACCAACCAAAATCAGATTCCTTCTGTTGAGTTTTAGATATATATATAGATATATATAGATATACACAAGATTAACATGTATATATTTATATATACATTGCTTTAGTATATATATATATATATATAGATACCATCTGTTTCTTAAGGTTTAGTTATAAAATATGTAATGTGTTTTAAATGATAAGACGTATGGATCGATTTCTTTTTGTTTAAAATCGTAGCTTTTGGATCAACCGAATGTGGGTTATAAATGACCCATATTAAACCGGACTGTTATTCTCTGCAACAAACATTTAATGAATAACTTGAATGACTTGGACTTATTCAGCAAAATCTTGTGGTTTAAAATTCACCATCACTTACAGTGTGTTTAGTTGGACGTTTGTAAAGGTAAATGGAAGTTTTATAAAGTAAATTTTGAGAAAACCTCGTTTGGCAAAGGAGGTTTTCAGTCGGAGGTAATTGTTTTGGAGGTTTTCAAAAACCTCCGAAACTCCTCATTTCCAACCCTCCAAATCAGTGGGTCGACGAAGTTTACTCTCTATTACTTTACAAATATTTACTTTACTCTATCTTCTTTCCAAACAACACATCATTTTAATTAACACAAAACCTTACTTTACTTTACTCTACTTTACTTTATAAGCATTTACCTTACTCTACTCTTAATTTTGCCAAACACACTGTTAGTGAATGCGCAGAACAGAAACACTGCAGAGACTGAATCAGTGAAGTGTTGGTGGCAAAAAACCTTTCTTCAAATCCATCAAACACACATGGCTTCATTTTCAATGTGTAGTCTGTTACCAACCCAATTCACTATTTCAAGGATTGAACCTTCCTTCATCACCTCTTCTGCTACACTCACTCCCCTAAGTCTTTCAAGCCCCTCTCACTCTCAGGTTGTCACATTGTTCATTATTGCGTTCTGATATGATCCTGTTAACTCTCTCAAGCTTAAATAGTTGTAGTTTCTTCATTTTACTTTAAATTTGAGTTGTGGGTTTTGATTCTTTAGTAATGGGAATGCTTGAGCAGTTGAAAGTTGCCTACTTTAATCATTTAATGGTAATGAAAGCTTGATAATTAGATTATCTTACCGTGTACTGACTGAGTTGCCTTTAATTTGAACAGCTTAGATGTATAATTAGATAAGTTCAATGAGCTGTTCTTACAACTAAGATGAGAAAATGATATGTATAATTAGAGAAGTTCAATGAGCTGTTCTTATAACCAAGATGAGAAAATGATATGTATAATTAGAGAAGTTCAATGAGCTGTTCTTACAACCAAGATGAGAAAATGATATGTATAATTAGATTGATATGTATAATTAGAGAAGTTCAATGAGCTGTTCTTACAACCAAGATGAGAAAATGATATGTATAATTAGAGAAGTTCAATGAGCTGTTCTTACAACCAAGATGAGAAAATGATATGTATAATTAGATAAGTTCAATGAGCTATTCTTATAACCAAGATGAGAAAATGAATTCTTGAATGCGGACTTTGGTGGATTACTGCTTGTTTTAGTTGTTATTATCTCACGTTTTGGTCT
>CANYCX012865556.1:0-10926 GCA_948193385.1 Breynia disticha f. nivosa
CGGAAAGTAAATTGCATTAAGTAAAATGTAAGATTACAATCCACTTACAAAATACACCTCAAAAGACATTCTTGAGTTCTCAAGATTCCCTTCGGCACTTTTGATGAGTGAAACAAAACTAAACTAAAGCTTGACTAAAAGCTACACTAAGTAAAACTAAAAAAACGTTAAGTAAATGCCAAGTGTGTGGTGTGAGAACCCATGTTCTTTGCTTTTTCCTTCTATTTATAGGCTCCTGAAGTAGATATCCATGCACACTGACAATTGAGCAATTTTCCATGATCGTGGAGACACTCCCCATTGAATCCTACATTTTCAGCAACTGCCGATGAATGTGGGAAGTTGACTATGTGGGAAGTTGACTATGTGGGAAGTAGGTTATGCCTTCAAATCTCATCTTCCCACGCTACTAGTTGTCCGTGTCAAACTCCTCAAACTGATGACATTGCATGCACATATGGCATGCAATCCAATGATGTGGCATGTTTTCTAATCGATGCTTGGTTCCTCTGACTCTCGTATCCCTATGCGATACCTTTTTTGCATTGCTTGTTCTCGACCACTCTCTGTCGCTTCAGTCTTCACTTCATCGCAAATCTCAACAATCCTTATCTCTATAGGAATTTCATGCCTTGACCACAAAGCCTGACCTAGTTAATCAAGGGGTTAACAGATGCCCCTGCGAAAAGACTTATGAGGAGTTTATTCGCCAATGAATAAGTCCTCTGTATAATCTTTACCATCCGTTACGTTTCCCTACAGCCGCAATAGGTACCCACCAAGGAAATGCAAGGTACTTGGACAAACACCAACCATTACTACTGTCTTAAAGAAATACCTGACATTTGTATTTATTCCTTTATTCCCTCGGATTTGAAGACTATGAATTTGGCCTGATTGTGTTCCTAGGCTTCAACCTTTCGCACACATCAGCATCCATTTTTCTCTCGCAACCCTGCCGCCTGCATTTTTTAGGTCACGTCAACACTTTTCAGGCACTTTTCGTACCATCATTAAATGAAAGATTTGTATCTATTAAGTTCCCCATGCAAATCTCCTCCTCATAATGGGTATTGCGTCAGACACGTCACATCCATCATCAGTCACGCGTGAGGATGTGCTGAAATCACCCGAGCGGACATGGACATTACTCGCATCTTCGCGAGGATCCTTCTCATTTTGTTAGTTATGTAGCCGAGAGACTGCTGACTAACCTTGGCACAAGTCTAACTCATGCGCGTGGGATCACTTTCTACAGTTGACTCGCAATTTTAATTCATTATGATTTAAAACTCAACAAATCACATTCGCATTAAATGCGCACAGTTGCAACTCCTCATTGCATAGGAATGTTCTGTTTCCTCCCCTTGCCTATAAAATAGGACCTCATTACTTCATTCATTTTTTATAGCTCTATCACAAACACTTTGCCCTCTTCGTTATTCTGAACTCTCTTTTTCCCAAATTCTTTGAGCTCCTAATTCAGCAACAATGAAGACCCAACAGCAACATTTGACCACCATGAACACTCCCAAGCTTACCGGTGACTTCAAACACCTTGCTGAAGAATTTTTCAATAACTCTAAGACCTACACTCGTCCTAGCCTTCAACTCCTCGACGAAAAGACTCGAGAACAAGTTCACCCCAAACACACTGCCAGTAGGGCTTTCACATTGGGACCTACTTCTTGCCTTCCATCTACCAGGTTGGAGGAGATGGAGAATTTCTTCCCTCGGACGTGCGAGACGGGAATACTGTTCTCGGCCAATATCGAGCGCATGAAGTCCATCTTCTACTGGGAAACTGATGGACCAAGGAACATCACCTTCCCCTCTCTTGTTTATAAAAAATGGGTCCAAAACTGGATCCTCCCAACCTATTAGAATACTCTCTCGCACATGTGCCTCAAGAATGTGATCATCGCGACGACAGAGGAGTATCACCCAGACTGGTACCTTATCGCTGCGCTTGCCACCTTATGGAACCCAAGCCTGAACCAATTCTAGTTGCCCGAGGGGTTTATGTCAATCACCCTCCTAGACGTACAAATGATATCTGATACGATGGTTGGGGGAGAGCGACTACCAATTGAGTACATTCCCGACCTGTGCAGAGTGGTCACAGATCATATGGCAGGCTTTAAAACCAAGAATTGGGATGAAGGGCGCCCTTTTTCTTACTCATGCTTATAGCCTAAAGATGTGAATGAGAAGATTTCTTCTGATCAACGACCATGCTTTTGAAGTGATCAATTTTTTCTGGTACTTCCTAAACAAGTTCATATTAGCCACCACCTCCAAAAAACCTATAGTCAACCTTCTCCCTTGGGCAATTGTACTCACGAATTGGTGCTTTGAGGGCATCACCTACCGGGTTGAGTTCGCCCCAATAATACTCGCAGCCTTCTACAATGGCTTGTCCTATATAACGAACAAGTCATTGCCTGCATCTCTGAGTATTCCTTACTTGCTCCTAACTAAGAGGACAAACGAGTATTTTCCTATGGCTCGCGAACAGGTCAATCGTCACCACAGGCGAGCCCTAGAGAAGCCAGTGCCCATTAGCGACTATATTGACTACCCGGCGAATAAAGAAGGTCGCTGATCTAGCAGAACAGATGATGAGTGGTTCGTTCACTTCCACAGGACCAAAGGCAACAAGTTTAATGCATTTTCCCCGAAGCCAAATTTTTTTATGCTCAGAGTTAGTGCGTGTACACTCAACCTCGCAAACTACCAGTCTCTAAGATGGATACGGGTTAGTCTTTCGTGGGAGTTGAAGCCTATACCCCCTACTTCAATTGTTGCCAATTTGGACTCGCACAACGAGTCCCTTATCTGCTAACTCATGCCTCCAATCAACCCTGGGAGAAGCCATTAGGCTACGAGTTTGTGGATTTTTTGCTCAAAAAAATAAAGGGATATGAGGTTGTCCAAGAGCAGATCTAAAATTCAAACAATGGTGGAAAAAATATTGGCAATCCCAGCATTCACAAGGTATTCGCTCTAATAGTTCATTTTCCATTGGCCTTTACCATACTCGTACATAATAAACTCATCGCCCGTTTTCCTTCAGCAAAACAAGAGTAGCTCGCGTAGAAGCTTCCACAATTCCTTGCTTTGGCTGAGAAAGAACAGGTCCAAACAACTGGGTGAATCAGTCAAACATAAAGTTCCTGAGGCCTCACCAAAGAAACCGACAATCAAAAGGGCGAGCATGCCCTCTAAGAAACCTGAGGAGGCGAGCGAACCTGTTGTACAAACCCAAACGGTGAGTCAACCTCTAAAGAAGGTTGAGTGGGCGACTACGCCTACTAAAGGCCTCAGGCCGAGGGTAAATTTTCAGAAGGAATTGGGAGAGCAAGCGAACCTACCCCAAAGAGAAGGATATTAATAAAGTTGGGTGAGCCACTGCGCTGCCCGTTGAGGAAGTTTCTCCTCCCGAGCCACCTTCAGCAGAACCAGAGCAGCCGACGACCCAAGAACGAGAAGATTCATCCCCCGAGGATATCGATTTGTTGCTCCAATTGTTTCCTTCCCCTCCTAAGACAAAAACCATCTAATGTCCAGGTAGGCCACACATTCGCATCCTACGCATTTAGCAAGGGAGCTGGCCTCTGCATTCGCGTGTGACCAAGATGAGATCATCTGTTGTAGATGCGCTCTTCCAAGTACACAGCAGGCGCATGCGTGAAGGTCGTTTCAAATTGGACCTTGCTATTTTCTTGTCTACTCTACGACATCCTTCAGGGCGTAAACGTTTATCTTTCCCAGAGTTATTTCTTGGGATGGGCAACAAGGGCAAAAAATTGGTGGTCACAGAGCCGAAGAAGAAGGATGCGGACCCGCTTATTGTGCGAGCTATAAGAAACAATGCTCATTCCTCCTTTACTTAGTACTGAGTGCTTTCTTGACAGTTACTAACTTTCATTTACACACACCAGCTCGCTATCTCTAAGGTGGTGCAAAGCGGCGCGGGACCTCGGGGTCTTGGAGAAAGCTCTGCTCCTGATTTGGATGCGACTGAGGAATAGATTTTTCTACGAACTGCTCAACCTAGGATTGGCACTTCCACAGAAATAACGTCTGAGGACGATATTGACGAGATGATGAGGGAAGCCTTTGGCGATGAGGAGGAAGACAAGGATGTAGCAAAAGTTATACCTGGCCAAGTTGCAACTACCCAGGATCACATCGCTTTCCCCTACTGCACATGGTTTGTACCTTAATATTTTCATCTTTACAATTGATTCGTCTAAATTTTTCCCTTTGCATCAGCTGAACCTAACCATAGTGAACTGAAGCCTTCCCCTCTCAAGTTCTAAAGGCGAGCTCCCCAATGATCGAGACTCATGTTGCCCTAGATGAGATAGAGGTTCAACCTTCTCATTCACCAATCATCATTGCCTCAAGCTCCATGCTCATCGCACCAACAATTGATTCATATCCTCCTCTGCCTTTCAACGAAATGATACCTGCGATGACGCCTGTTCTTATTTCTGCATCAGTCACTTCGCGGGGAAGACCAGAGATTGGTTTGAGACGAAGCCTCTCGGGTTCTTTTGCTGGACAGTATATGTCTTCTTCTAGCCCAGGTACCTGTGTCATTTCCTTCAAACCACTCACCATTTAATCTTTTGTATCCGTTATTAACTTGAAATGGTTTATTGCATCTCCCCTTCTCCCTCGCTCGAATGTCTCGCTGGCCCTTTTTAAGTACCTTCCACGTCACAGCTCATCGCTCTCGCCGCCCGAATAAAGGAGATACTTAGCGCCAAGACCGATATCAAGTGTTTTATGACTCAATTCATTGATCTCGAAACTTGGCACCTGATTTCAGAACTGAGGTGTCGGATCGAGGTTCCTCGTGATATCCTCATACAGCTGCAAGTCATGAGCGACTGCTGGCAGCGAGCAGACCCGTTTTGTGGGCAAGAATTTTGTTCGTGGTTTCCTAATGAACTCCCAACTCAACATATCCCTGTGCAAGCCCCTAGATCAGATCAGAGGGAGGAATACCAGCAGCAAATTCTGTTGGCGGAGGAGAAAGTTAGGCTTCTAAGGTAGCAACTCACGGAGGCCGAGCAAGAGTGGTCTGCACTAGAGAGAAGTTACAAACTTTTGAGCAAGAGGAACAATGGGCTCAACATTCCGAACATCTATCTTGTCTTAGCCTCTATACCCATTGTATAAGTGTTTTTTCCTTAGAAAGCCTATTAAATTGGTGTGATAGGTCCTTGAGCGAAGCTTAAATTGTACGTCCACCCAATGAATGAATATTTTGTTGTCATTAATTTGCTTTTACTATCTATCAATATTAGATTGTTCGAACATGTCCCACTGCTCAGGAAATTTACATTGTAACGTTATTTTATTAGCTTCCCAAATTGAAGGGACATATTTCTTTAAATATCTCCCATTTATTCCCCGCTTATGAGGAACTCCCTCCAGCGATTCTAACAAATATGTGTTACCTGTAACACATTCGCGATTCTAAATGGACCTTCCAAATTAGGGGACCATTTCCCAAGCGAATTATCTTTCTTACTTACAGGGAAAATAATTTTGCATACTAAGTCCCCAACTTGGAAACTTCTGCTTTTCACATGACGATTATATGTTCTCGCTACCTTCTCTTTTTGCACTCTCAGCAAATCCAAAGCCCTCAGACGAACATCATCTAAGGCTTTTAGCTAAGTCATGATAGCATCGTTATAATGTATACACGCGAAATCATTTTGCTTAGCCACACGCAATGACTGAGCAACTATCTCGAAAGACAATACTGCATTTTGGCCGTACACCAGATGGTACGGACTTGAGCGTATACTACCTTTGTATCCTACGCGATGGGCCCATAATGTTTGTTGCACCAACTTGGGCCAATCCTTTGGATTCCCTTTAATCAAATTTTGGATGTTTGCCTAAGGACTTTGTTCGTTGATTTGGCTTGACCATTTGCCTGAGCATAATAAGGTGTTGAATTAACTATGTCAAAGCCAATTTTTCTCGCGAACTCTTTCATGTCTTCCCCATTAAAGACTGTAGCCTGATCAACAGTAATTGACTAGGGAATCCAAAATTTGAAAATAATATGTTCCTTAAAGAAACGTATAACCCCACTTTGAGTTATAGTTTTCATTGGTATTGCTTCTACCCACTTGGTCAAATAATCAGTGCCAGCCAAAATATATGAAAATCCTCCTTTTCTGGAAGGATTAGTCTCACCAACTGCTTCCATTGCCCAACATCTAAATGGCCAAGGTTTTACAATTGATTGAAGCTCTATCACAGGCACATGAATAACTGCTTCATGCCTTTGACATTGTTCACACCCCTTTGCCATAGCCATGCAATCTCTTCGCATGGAAGGCCAAAAGAAAACATGCCTCCTGATTAACCAAGACATTTTCTCGCCAGCTTGGTGCAATCTGCATAAACCATGGTGCGATTCTGCCATTATTCGTATGGCCTCATCAAAATTCACACAACGTAACAACAATCCATCCCCTCCTTTTCGGAACAACTCATCATTGATCAGAGCATAATTACTCGAAATCGCTAAGGCTTTTCTCTCTACCAGAGACAGATTAACTAGAGCAAATTTAATCTCATCTAAGCAATCTTCTTCCCGTGAAATGATTCAAACCGTATTTATGGCTTGATCTTCAGATCATGCGGCTCCCTCAATCACTGTTAGTTCTTTAATTAACTCAAATGAGACCTTAAAATGTGTTGCTAGCTGAGCAAGTTCATTAGCAACAACATTTTTTGTCCGAGGAACATGCTGAATTTGCATAACCTCTAAATATCCCATTAGCTGCATAGCTCAAAACATAGACTCTTCCAGAATTGGATCTAAACATTTTGCTTGCCCTGTGATTTGGTTGATTACCAATTAAGAATCACCAAATATTTCCATACAGGGTGTACCTAAGTCTCATGCTAAAACAAGACCTATGACTAATGGCTTATATTCAGCCATATTGGGAGTAAAAGTGTCACTAAGCCTTTGCGACACATACACTGGTGCTCGCCCCGAAATGACCAAACACACACCAATGCCTCGGTAAGATTTGGTACAAGAACCATCAAAATATAATTGCCAAGGAGTTGTTCCTAAGTACGCTACTTCCTTTGTAACATGCTCATCGCAAGGAATTGGATGATCAGTGAGAAAGCTTGCTAATGTTCGCCCTTTAACAAACTTTTGAGGAACATAAACTAAATCGTAATGTATCAAAGAAACACTCCATTTACTAATACACCCTTTAATCAAAGGACTTGTCAGCATAAACTTGAGCACATCAGTCGAGGCAATAACAAAAATTGTGTAGGCAAGAAAATAATGACGTAATTTTATTGAATCAAAATACAAAGACAAACATAGCTTTTCTATGTAAGAATATTTAATTATGCTCCTAACAAACGTCTACTCAAATAAAATATTGCCCTTTCTCACCCATTGATGTCTTGTGCCAACATGCAGCCTACGAATCCTCTGCCGTGGCCACATACAATTTTAAAGGCTTCCTAGATTCCGGCAAAACTAGGATCGGGGGTCGAGATAAGTAGTTCTTGAGATCATCGAACGCTCGCTGATGTTTGCTCTCCTAGATAAAATCTTCTGAAGCCTTTAACTTGATCAATGGTGAAAACGCTTGCGTCCTACCTACAACATTTGAAATAAACCTTCGTAAATAATTCACGTGACCCAAAAAACTTTGTAACTCGCGCTTGTTTGTAGGGGTTGCATGGCGATTATAGCTTTTTCTTTATTAGCATCAACTTCTATGCCCTTGATATGAACAAGGAAACCAAAAAATTGGCCCGAGGATACACCAAACATGCACTTTAACTGATTTAATTTCAATCCATGATGTTTCATTTGAGCGAAAGACAAAGCGAGATCATCGATATGCTTCTCCTATGACATTGACTTAACCACAATTTCATCAATATACATTTCCACAGTGTGCCCGATAACATCATGGAAAATCAAATTCATAGCCCTTTGGTAAGTCGCGCCAGAATTCTTTAATCCAAAAGGCATAACTACCCATTCAAAGGTACTCAAAGATCCATGGCATCTAAAGGCCATTTTATGAATATCCTCCTCTTCCATATAAATTTGATTGTATCTGGAATACCCATCCATAAAAGAAAAGATGTGATACACAGTAGTATTGTCAATCAACATATCTAAAATCAATGCACACACGAATTTTGCCATTTTTCTTTTTGATTGGGACTATATTGGAAATCCACTCGACATACCAGGATGTGTGGATGAAGCCTACCTTCAACAGCTTCTGGATTTCTTGTTGCACAAAGTCCATGAGTTCCCCAGTCATCCTGCGAGGCGACTGCTTTACGGGTTTACAGCCTGGCTTGGTGGGTAATTTGTGCTCGACCAAACCACGATCCAGACATGGTATCTCATGATAATCCCAATCAAAGCATTCTCGATTTTCCTCGAGCAACACAATCAAAGTTTTCTTGAATGGGTATTCAAGTAAACCACTCATCCACGTGACTCGCGATTCTTTATGCGAACCTAAATTAACTTCAACAAGTGGATCCTTTGCCTGTGATGGAGTGAGTTCCTTTGCTGACAAAAAATCTAAAGGTACTAAACTTTCTCGTCTTGAGACTTCACCTTCTTTGATGCAGTCTATACTAAGACTGCCTCTCGCTTTAATTTCGTTCTTCACAAGCTCTTGCGAGAAGGTTGCTTCTTCCAAGGACTCGCGAGTATTTGCTTGAGCGTGAGTATTGTCAATCATCCTCATAGATCTTGGAAAAAGCCTTCCTAACCACCCTAGGGTCTTCGTTGTCTGCTTTATCGTCAGCTTCTTAACCTTGCGAATCTAATTTTGACTCGCTGGAATGATTATCATTTCCTACATGATCATCTCCATGTGCTTCCATCCTGATCATCTCCATGTACTTCCTTTATCATGTTGACCTGAGTGGTCCCTGTTGACAGCGACTTCTAGTAAGGCACCATCTCATCCCCTAAGATGCCAATGTCAAGAAAGTAAGTCTTACCATACTTAACATCAGGATCAGTATGCACAATATCAATATTATTACCATGATAGAAAGTAAGTTTTTGATGTAGGGTAGATGGCACACACTTCTTACGGTGTATCCAATCTCTCCCCAACAGAGCATTAAATGTAGGGCTTGGAATGCCCAACACTTGAAAAGATAAGTTGGACACCTTATTCCCTACTTTGATTGGTAATGCAATAATTCCCATAACCGTATGGAGCTTCTGCAAAGACCAAATACATTAGAATCCAAAAAAACCAAGTCTAGCTCAGCTTTGTTCACAATACTCAACATTTTATAGGTAAGTACGCTTACAGCCACTCCCCCATCAATGAGTATCCGACCAACCAACACATTGTTGATTTCAGCCTTAATATGCAAGGCCTTGAATCCAATTTCACTTGCATACAATCTTTTGAATTTAATGTATTTACCTGAGGACTTCTTAGACAATTTTACGGCCACCTTTTTACACGGTGCGACACCTATTGTAACCACCTCAACCGCTGTGGTAGTATGATCTTCTACATCACCTAGGCGATCTTCACGCTCCTTATCCCTAGCTTTATAAGTTGCGGGAGTGTTAACACCATCACATCAGATGGTCGCGCAACATACATCGGGGGAAAATCCCCAAACTAGATGTAATCATCCTCATCAATGGAAAATTGGTGTTGTAAGAAGACTCTTCTTCTTCCTTCTCAGCAACCATTTTTCCTTTACTAGGCTCGGTATTGCAAACCTCCTCTATCTTTAATCCACCATCTTGAGCAGGTGAACATTATATTTCAGCTAGTTCTTCCTGGACCGAGGTTACGTCCACCTTGATTCGAGGCCTGACCCGAGCTGTACCCTTCCCTTTGAGTTGTGCAAATTTAGCAGATTTCTTATTTTCCATCTATGTTGAGATTTACTCAACTGCATTCGAGATCCTTAAACAACAGCCGTCTTCCTAACACCAGCTTCTACTTGCTTAGGTTTCATAAACCTCACCCCCTTGCTTCCAGGCTTAGCTTGCCCAACCATCATGACCTTTCCCTTAGGCTGGCAAAAGACCAAAGTCGAAACCATGTCCTTTTTGAGCTTGCGAACTATCAATTTTCTTGTAAAGGGCAGGACTCCTTAGCATGCTGGAACAATGTTGGCATGTACATCATGGGCATCTCTCCTTTTGCTCGAATTTAACATTCAAGGCTTGCCCCTGAGCGAATGCAGCTTGTAACCTTTGATTCTTATAGATGAGTAACATGTCTTCTCTAACAGCCTCCTCTTCCTTCTCGACCTGCCTTTTCTCGATGATCCTGGTGCGATAGTTCTCAAAATGAAGATGTGTAACATTCCGAAATTTTTCGTCTAAAAATAACGATAATAAATGATTAAATAATTAATAAATAATAGTTAAAAGTAAATAAAAAAGGGTTGATATAAGGTTGATATGAAAATAAGTTGGAAAATAAAATAAATAAATAAACAAAAATTATTTTTCCAGAATTTTAAAAAGTACACACAGTGGAACGAAAAAAACGCGCCGTCGTAGCGACCCCTCGTACTTTGCAATGAGCCCGCGTACTTTCGTATACGTCAGAAAAAAATAAATGGGGAACACAATTATACTCATTTAAGTATAATTAACATAAAGTAGATCTAGATCTATCTTTTTAAACCCCTTTCCACCAGAATATTCACCTCAGAAATTAGGAGAGAGTGCTGAGTTGCTGGGGAATTTTTCTGGAGTTTTTCTTGGTGATTTTGGTGAAGAAAAGTTCATCCAAAGTTGAGGTAAGATTAAGGTTTACATATCGTTGATTTTGAGTTTTTGGTGAAGTTAATGGATGAAATTAATTCTGGAAAAATTAAGTTTTTGTTGTT
>CANYCX012865654.1:0-13657 GCA_948193385.1 Breynia disticha f. nivosa
CATTTTTCATCATTTTTCATAATTAATTACAAATAAAATACAGTGTAATTACAAATAATTATCCATAATTTAAGTCAACATTTACGCACAAATAATTCCATATTTTACGATACAATTAATACTAAAATATTATTCGTACAAAGAAAATAATTCTAGCACAAATAAATCAATTTAGCATATAATTGAGACACAAATAATTCTTAACATATTTATCAATTAAAACACACTATCAATTTAGCACATTATCAAAACATATAATTGTATATTACATTTTTATCCAACAATGCTAACACAAGTAGTAACTAATAATGACAATGGTGACAACAATGATAGTGAAGACAATAAGCAGGTTGTACCACCACCACCTGCCTCTAAGGTTTCTTTCAATCCGAGATATAAATATGATCCGTAATAAATGGGATTGATGGAAACATAACTCCAATAGATGATGCGACAGTAGTAGGAGGTTCTACAATATTACACCTCTATGCGAACCGATATGACAGAGTCCCTAGAGAGACAATGGGCTATCAAGGCCTACTAGATCGTTATAGAGATACTCCAGATTGATATGGAGATGCAATTTAGGGCTTTGGAGACTCGCTTAAGAGACCTAGACCACAATATAGAGTCATCCAAGTACCACAGCTCACCGTCTATGTCGTCATAGGTTGATGACTCTTAAATGGTCACATATTCTGTAAACTCGACATCTTTTTATAAGAGTGTTTCATTTTTGAACTTGCAATTTGATTCAAAAAATTAAATTGTAGGTTTCTAAGATCCAAAGTTTTATTAAATTATATATAATCTAGTTCCTTTTGTTTATTTAATCAGCATGCACTAATATGATATTGATTAATCTTAGGAGTAAGAAATAACTATTTATTTCCTTTTATCTTATTTTTTTTTGTTTTGTTTTTTTTATTTTGTTTTCTTTTTCATTTATACTATAACAGCATATCTTCACTTTGGATCCATGTGACATTATACACCGAGTCCACACATTTGAACCTTGTTTTCATGTATGAGAAAATTCTAGGGAAGACCACTTCTTGATTTTTTTACCCACATTTTGTTTATTTGCATAATATTATTTTATTCAATCTTTGTTCATTAAGGACAATGCACAGTTTAAGTGTGGGGTAGAGGTTGCATTACATTAACCATGTAGTGAAGCATTAATTGTGCGATATTTTTTTATTTTGAATAAGTTGTTTGCATTTTAGTTTGAATTCACCATCGATGTGTGCTTTTTCATGACTTTAAACTAGCGTGAATAATCAGAACATACAAGTTGTAGGCTAATACAAGTGAGTTGGTTTTTTTCATTTTCAAGGTATGTTCGGTGAGATCTAAGAATTTTTCTTATTAAATCAATAAAATGGTGTTAATTTCAGAAATTCCAAGTTCTACTATCAAGGTCCTCAGTCTTGATACCTCAAGTGTTTATAGTTTTATTATATAAATAGCACCCAATACATGAAATGATAAAACAATGTCTTATAATTTTATTAATCAATAAAAAAAGGTATATACATTGTATTGGGCTAGGGCTTACACTAACAATCTTCCACTAGCACTAGTCCCAATCAGACATAACTGTAAGACCAAAAGACCTAACATGGCACTCATGCTTTGAACTTGCAAGCTATTTGGTCATAGGGTCTGCAACATTGTCTTTACTCAGAACCTTCATTGTCTTACATCTTCTCTATCGAAGATTTCTCGAATGAGATGGAAATTCTTGAGTATGTGTTTAGATCAATGGTGATTTCTAGGCTTCTTAGCCTGTGTGATAGCTCCATTATGATCACACAAAATTTCCAGAGGATCTAGGATAGATGGGATGACTCCTAATCCTGTAATGAACTTTTTGATCTAAATAGCTTCCTTAGCTGCATCAAACGCTATTATATCCTCATATTCTATTGTAGAATTTTCCATTATGCTTTGTTTAGAGGTCCTCCAGCTAACAACTCCTCCATTTAACAATAATATGTATCCCAATTATGCTCTTGAATTGTCTTTGCTTGTCAGGGTCGCAGGATCACTGTATCCTGTAACACTGAGCTCATGTTGACCTTCATGCAGTAAGAACAAATCTTTAGTCCTTCTCAAGTACTTAAGAATTGTCTTAACCGCAGACTAGTGGATCTCTTTTGTCGCGCCCAAAATTAATACCCAATTTTTGAAATAAATAATAAGTAAGAATGGGAAACTATTTTTTTCTTTTAAATAGTTTATCAATCCACTCAAAACAGAAATATCAAAATAACATGCATTCATTTTAAACCTCAGCCAATAATGAGTTATATACAAAATCATTCGTAGTATGCGAAAGCTATGGATATGGTTTAAAACAATGCACGAATCATCCTATCTATACTAACAGGTGTATAGATGTACAAAATGCAAAAGTGTAATTTCAAAAGACTAGGAGCCATAACCTCTAGTACTGTATCCCACTGCTAGCCAATCACTAAAAATAGAGTCCTGTAGTAACTATCACCTCTCTGCACATTTTCCAAAATCAAAAAACATGTGAATAATTTTTAATTACTCAGTAAGTGCTTTTAACACACTTACCAAAGTAGTTAATGCATAAATAATGATTTCTTAATGTGTTTTATGTACATTGTGCGATAGGGCAATCATCCCTATTTAATCTCTATCATTATTGTCGATTAATTAAGCCTTGTTTAACTTAAAAAATTCCCAAGAAACACGAGCGTTCCCATGAGCACGGCTCCTGTGCTCTCCACGGTAAGACTCAGTTGTATGGCACGAGCTCGTGCTATTAAGCATAGGCATCGTGCCAACACACTGGAATGAAAATAGAAGTCCAGTACGACCCACGTGCCACTCAACATGAGCTCCTACTGCAAACACATATAATCAATGGTTCGGCACGAGGTCGTGCCCATCAACACGCCCGTCGTACTGACCAACGGACTTAAACCATTCTTAATCAATTTTAAGCAAATCAACACCACAATCATTCTAACAGCATTCAACCTTATTCTTTCACACTTCTAATCACAACAACACAGTATAAATATGTCTTAAACCCCATTTATCAATCATTCTCATAATAACACTCATACAACATTTCCTAAGTACATTCAAGTTCCACATAACGCATTAGCACATGACATAGCTCATCCTAAGAACATAAAACCACATTTCATAGCAATTCTCCATATACCCATATATGTACATTCATGTCATCATTCTTTCGTAATCTTCATGTAAGATTCAATAACGAATAAGAATGAATGGATTTATGCAATGCTAATGCAATCACATAAAATGCATGCCACGTGGTCTTCTTTTTTCCTCAGGCCCAGCCCAGCATTGAGCTATTGCCCAAAATATCCTCGGCCCAGTTGGCATCGAGCTCCTGCTCAAAATAGTACCTCGGACCTAGTCCGGCATTAAGCTCTTGCTTGGAACAATCCTTGGACCCAGTTCGACATTAAGCTCTTGCCCAGAATATCCTTGCACCCATGTCTGACATCGAGCTCTCGCTCAAAATTCTCATGGCCACATGCCACACAACAATGATCAATGCAACACATGAATCATATGAAATCCATTATGGCCATCAAATTAATTCAATGCATATTCATTCAATAACATGCTATTATTAACAAGCATTCACAATATCACATTACGCCAAACATGTATCCTCAAAAACATGATTTCCATATCAAATCATATCATCATTTGAACTCAAACACCATTCATAACATTTCCACATAAACCATACATGTTATCATTTCCATACAACTCATACAAGAACACAATTGATTCAAGTCCATTAAATGACACATACTTGCTACCATCTTAAAAAATGTGCAATTCATCATGTATGCTTAACCATACAGCTGCAAGACATACAATGGTAAGTGTAAATGGCACTTACCTCGAAATCTAGAAAGTTGGGCTCGTGGCTTAATTCTGATACGGGTTTTGCAAATCCACTCCTATAATAAAATTATCATGCAAATATGTAAATAAACCATTTTACATATTAATTAAGTCAATTAAGACTCTAGATTAGACCAATCCCCAAATTCTCCTTTTTAAGCACAAACTCTAATTCTCACATTCTAGTTTAAATTCTGCTTTAACCCTCATGGATCACCCACATTGTTCCTACTAACCCTATTACAACTAACCAACACCATTTCCATCCATTTACTTCTCAATCTCGCAAATTTGTACCCCTTTTTATTCCACATTTTTCCATAGAAATTGGTTCTAAAGGCATAAAGAGTTAAATCTTACCTCTTTACATTCGTTTCTAATAGAAATCCACCAAATTATTGCAAAGAACCGTTCCTCAATTGCCTCTAGGGTTTCTAAATATGTTTTTAACTAGTTTCTGCAGTGTTTGCTTGTAAGGAAGGAATTGCATTTTTTAACATCAGGCATGCCCATCGGCACGGGTCATGCCTCAGGTCGCGTGCCGTGTTTTTGGCACGATCCAAGCATGGCTCGTGCTCCAGCTAATGTTGATCATTTCTAACAAGCATGAGCATGTCTCGTGCTCATCTGATGTTTGCTACAATTCAGTCCCTTTCATTTCAATTAAATTATAATTTAATCCTTTTTTTATTTTTATTAATTCTAACAATTTTTGGGGTGTTACATCTTCGTGGTCTTGTTGGAACCTACTAGTTATACCCAATGCATGAGCAACATCTGGCCTAGTACATATTATAGCATACATGATAGATCCTATAGCTGACGTATATGAGACTCTATTCATGCATTTTCTCTTCTCTTAAGGTTAGGGTGTCTTTTAGAGAGAATAATCCCTTGCTGTAAGGTCAAAAATCCTTTTTAGGATTGATCCATGCTGAATCACTTCAAAATCTTATCTATTTACTTTTTTAACTCATTTCCAAAAGACGTCATGATCTATCTCTATAGATCCTTATGCTAAGTATAACTTTGTCTTCTCCTATGTCTTTCATTGAGAAACATGAATTCAACAATTGTTTAACCTTTTGAAATGCTAAAATATCGTTTCAAATGAGCAGGATGTCATCTACATATAACACAAGAAACACTACTATGCTCCCAATGAACTTTTGATATACACAAGGCTCATCATCATTCTTGGTGAAACCAAACTCTTTGATGGCTTCATCAAAATGAAGATGTCAACTCTTAGATGCCTGCTAAAGTCCATAAATGAATCTCTTAAGCTTGCATAACCTATTAGGATTCTTAGAATCAATAAATCCCTCGGGTTATTTTATGTAAACATTCTCAAGGATGTTTCCATTTAGGAAAGCCATTTTACATCCATCTTTCATACCTCATAGTCTAAATATACAGCTATAATATAAAATCATAATGAATTTGAGCGTAACTACTGGTAAAAATATTTCATCATAGACAATGCCATGAACTTGCTTCAAACCTTTTGCCACTAGTATACCGTAATAATTCCTCTAGCCTTCCCTTTGAAGATCCATTTGCATTCAATTACCTTAGCACCTTTGGATCAATCAAGTCCTAAACTTAATTATCGTACATTGATTAAATTTTGGATCTTATGGCCTCTTGCCATTTTTCTAACTTAGGACTGCCTATAGCCTATAGGTAAGAAACCGATTCATCATGATCAATGATCGTGATATCATGTTTTTTAATTATAATGAATTCGTACCTTTCAGGTTCATAATGTATCTTACCAGATCCTTTAGATACTTATGTAATGGGCACTTTATCCATAACTTATTATGGACTCGTGTCCATCTCCTGACTATCCTTTATAAGAATTTGTGTATCTACTATTAGTGTAAACCCTAGCCCCAATGCATTGTTTGTAACTTTTATTATTCAGCAATAAAATTACGAGGCATTATTTTATCATTTCATGTTTTGACCTTTGGTATGTGTTTGATAAAATTATTTGAGAATGTTAATTAAGTGTTTGAGGTATCAAGGTTGAGGACCTTGATCATGGAACCTAGAAGTTATGAGATTAACATTCTAAATATCCCTTAATCACTTGTTTCTCTAGTCACTAGCCTCTTGATAAATAAGATTGGGAAGAGTGTGGCCATAGTTGAATGGAATGATTAGGTCATTCATTCAAACTTATCAATTTTTTCATTGAGATTAAGAAAGTGATTTAGCACTAAATAATGGTGTTTGAGACATGTCTTATGTAATCATGATATCAAAGGTCAAGGGATAAATTTCAATTATAGTAGGGTTGTTGGCACAACTCATTAGCTTTAATTTGGATGATCATAGTGTCTTACTAGAGACCACCTATGATATATGAATTAATAAATTCATTGCCATTATTAAATAGTCTTACAGATTAAGAAAAATCGAGAAAGGGTATTTTCAGAATTTCACCTTAGGCAAAGTTCGACTGTCAACCCGAATTGGGCATTTGGGCCAATTTTCATAATTGAGCCCAATATGGATGAAAAACATAATTTATCATTTTTTACATGATTTTATTATTAATTAAATATGATGTCTTAAATTAAGGCATGTAAGAGGATAGAGTCGAGAGAAGTAAGGAAGCCTTGTTTTAAATTAAGACAATACAATATAAGATGAAATGAAATAATTTTTCTTTCATTTATCTTATAAATACATAGAAATAGAAGAGAGAATTAAAAGAGGTGATATTTAATTAAACAGTTAACATAATCCTAATTCAATTAGGATTGTTTGTTAAGTAATTTAACTAAACCAAACTCTCCCTTTAAAAAATAACTAACCCTAGTCTTTCAAAAGCACAGCAAGTCGTCCTCTCGTCCTCTCTTCTTCCTCATTGTCGTGACCACCATAACAAGAATTATGAAGGTGATTCTTAAGGTTTTTCTCCAAAATTTTGTGAGATCCAAGGGTTGTTCATACACTTTAAGCATTATGGTGCCAACCGATTCACAAACAGTTCATCTGGTTGATTTACAAGAGGTGATCCAAAAATTCCCTAGTGCGAGTGCACATTTTTTTTATTTGTGTGTTACTTTTGTAGAGGAAATACACGTGTAGTTCTTGGAAAAGTGTCACAAATTTTGTCTCGGAGTATTCCGAGAAGGTAGTTACTGATTTCCCTCACACTACCTACGGTTAAGAAAGAAGAAACACAAGGTGAGTTCTTTTCATTAAAGCTTTAATCTTTCTTTAACTGGTTTAGATATTATGGTCATGTATAATGTGAACCTCATTTTTAAATTCCGATTTCCCTGATAAACATTATAATTTATAGAAATGATATGAAATCAAATCTAAAAACAGAGGAGAGAGAGAAATTAAAAGATATATATACGTTATTTCATAAAATCTCGGCCCAAATCATTCGTAATATAAAAGGTTTTACAGCGGAAACATAATAAGTTTGAAAAAAATTTCAAACTAAAATTCTGTGTATATATACAAATGTACAACATCTGTACAAATCCAAAATATCAAAAATAAAAACTGGAGCTCGACCTCTGACATAAGCTCTAAAAGCACTGATCAGCTTTGTGGTCCAATGACAAGCACCTACAGTCTGCACAATCATTTCAACAACAACAGGGTGAGTATAAACAATACTCAGTAAGTATTGTCAGCTTTATAAAGTAAATGATATGCAGAGGAAAGCATAAATTAGCACGAGGACATGCCTATCTATCTTGTCCCTAGGCATCCCTGAATGCCCGACAAATAGTTTCACACAGATATCACGTAGCACACAGTGTATCAACCACACAGGTTTATATCTTAATTCAGCACACAATATTTACAATAATCTAGCACAACATTTACAATACGATCACACAGATCACAACAACTTTCAATTAATATCGTACACAGCAAATACAAACCACACAGGTTCAACAGTAGCAATCCTCAATCATACATATATAAATGTAATGTATGAAATGAAATAAAATGCAATTTCACATAGAATGCCCCGGGTTTTATCCACCATTGCACACAGTAGTGGAAATCCTCTATCGCACACAGCAGAGGTATGACATATAGCCTGAGCACACAGCTCTGAGCAAAGCTCGTATATATATGGACCATAGCACACAACAACCCAGGATAACACACAGTAATCCTTTATCCACACAGTAATCATATTTCTTGCCAGACAGGCTCGTGTCATACAAATATGTGAATGTATGAATGAAACTAATATA
Organism: Breynia disticha f. nivosa; assembly: GCA_948193385.1. NCBI lineage: Eukaryota > Viridiplantae > Streptophyta > Magnoliopsida > Malpighiales > Phyllanthaceae > Breynia > Breynia disticha. Next base: position 8,178 of record CANYCX012865654.1, read on the forward strand.
AGTATCATTCTTATTCTCACACAACATCTAAATGACATTCATTCTGCACATAGCACAATATAGCATAGCACACAGCAAAGCACATAGCTAAAAATTCATCTTAGCTCAGACAGAGAAAATCATACAATACCACACAGGTAATCAATCCATTTAGATCAAACATAAATCAAACATAGATCAAACCATTTTCATTATCATAACTCTAAAGAAAACATCTCATGTTCACTAATTATTCATCTAGCAACTCAACATTCCATTATAGGCCAACTACTGTTCTTTTGCATAATTATCGTAATTCCAAATAATTTACAAATCGATTTAGTAAGCGTAAGAACACTTACCTCGAAATCAAGCTAAAATCAACAAATTAAACCCCGAATCACAATCATCCCAACAGTCGTACAGATCCCCCTGTACGAAAATAATCATTCATACATTGATTTCAGCTTTAATTCCATTCAATATACAAGACTTCAACAAGAATTCCAATTCAATATCAACCTTTTGTAAACCTAAAGTGAACCTTAGGTTTATACCCTTATTCCATCAATTTTTCCACATAACTCATCATAACAAATATCTAAACTCATTTCCAACATCTCAACACTAATAATCAGCAGTTCCAACACTTTAACACAATAGTTTTCATCCATCTGACTCAGCAAAACCAATCCATCAACTTAAAATCAACCATAAATAAACTACAAAACTAACTTTTATCTTACCTAAACTTGGATTCTTGCAAGAAATCAGCTTTATTTCCTTCAAAAATCAATACTATGATTATTTATCAGCATCCTCTAGAATTTTTCTCTGCAATTTTTTTATTTGGTATGTAAAAATGAACTCTCGCCGTTTATTGATCGAAATCTTATATTTTTTTTCAAGAAATCAGCGATCCACGCTTGGTGGAAGTGTAGTACGCGTTGTGGTAGCGACCACGCGTACTTCCTTGTCTGTTGCGCGTACTTCCTAATTTCAGATTTCTCCAATTTTCTTCGATCGTTAAGTGTCACCCTTCGATCAACCTTTCATATAACTTTATATTTTAATATATAAATACTCATTTATCGTCATTTAATGACAAAAAATATCCAGAATGTTACATATGTTGTCAATGTCATTATGGTGAGGCCTCGGGTTATCGTTTATGTGTTTTTATTTCTGCTGCCATAAGGTGTTAGACACATAGAAAACCCAACAATGGTATCAAAGCAGTCGCCATAATGAATTAACACATTTTTTACCTAATTAATGAACTAATTTGGATCAAATGGGGGCTGAACGAGATGATCAGTCAATTAGGGTTGAAAAATGACCTGAAACTGTAGGGTTTAAGTTAATTTTAGTCTTAAGGTTGGCTGGCCATGTGCAATATTAATTTTAACTCATAAAATGCAAAACTAGGCATATAATTTGATAATTAATGACTATTTGCACATAGTTTTGTGAGGTTAGAAGGGGCTGAAATTAGCGTTACACGTGATTGAATTTAGGGACCAAATTGAATTTTTAGGCAGTGGAAATTTTGTGTATGAAATTTATTTATGTATTTCATTTTTTATTAAATGCATTCTGTAGTTTTTACACATATTTTATTATTTGTGTAAAATGGTAAAAGGGAAATTGAGCCATTGTCATTTTTGGAATAAAATGAATTGATGTTGTCTTGTGGGCTTGAGGAATGATTTTGGGCTTGGCCAAGCCCATCATTGGGTTAAGTCAAGGAGCCTAAAGGAACAATTTCTTAACGACTTGGGTTTAAAAACTTAAAATCAAATTTGTCATGTTTTAGGGTTTCATTTCATCTTATTTGAGCATGTGGGCCTCGGACCCAGATGGGAGTTAGGAAATTTTATGTTGAATGTTTTGCATGGGCATTCATGGGCCTAGTTTTGGGTTATAAAGGCCTTATGAGCCTATTTTATTTATAGGTTTGTAAAGTCCTGCTAAGCCTATTTCCTTAGTCTAGGTTATTAGAATAGACTTAGTATAGAAATGGAGGCCCAACTCAGAAGGAAATGAGTCCACACATGGAAGCCCAAGAAGGAAGGATGGAGAGCCCATTGGAGATGGACTTGAAGCCCAAAGATTATACTATGTAATAGTATAGGCCTAGTTATAGGATCATTAGCCCATGATAGCACGTTTACTTTTCCCGAACTTAGATTATGCATGTCGTTGATGATTGATTGCAAACCCATTCAGTTGTCGAATTTACGTTTGCCATGCTAAGCTGTAATCGAATCAAAATAATCCAAAAAATAGTAAGTCAAGCAATTTGCCTTCCTAAATTAACAACCTATTAAGGCATCGAACGTCGAAGAGTTGGTCATGCCAAAGCTAGGCATGGTAGACTTTCTTTGTGAGATGGGACTAACATCAACGCTTTCTGTAACGCCCCGAAAAATGTTTGTTCTGTGTCATACTATGTTTGGGATAAGTTAGAAGTGTGTTGGTACAGAGTTATTCATGTTCGGAATCGAAAGAAGTCGAAAAATGCCAATTTTAGCAGTCTGCAGCAAAATAACGTAGGTTAATTGTGGAATAACACACGTTATTTGAAATAACGTATGTTACCTTGTTAAATAAAATACGTTATTCTTACTGCAAGCCCAGAAAGTTGAATTATTTAACGTATGTTAATTTGGAAATTTAACGCACGTTAACGAGCCCCTATACATGCCATTAAAACGCCGAGACACTTTCTAACCGTCCCATAACTCACTCTTACCTACCAAAACACTCACCAAACTTCCTCTCAATCATTTATGGCCATTCTAAACACAAATGCTACCCTAGAATAACACATTTCAACCAGATTAATAGTGTTTTCAGCCCCAAATCAAGTTTTCCTCTCTATAGGGTTCAAAGAAATGGGAATCATGGCAAAATGCTAATCCCAACCTGAAATGTGTTGTAAAATAGGTACATTGTGTAGAGTTTTGTTAGGTTTTCAATATAGAACATGATTCTATAAGCCATTGACCCTAAAACATTCATTTTTGTGAGATTTAAGAGATTCGGGTTTTAGGGAACTTTGGGGATTTTAGGTAGAAATATTTTTAGGGGGCTAAAATGACCTACATTGTGTATTAAATGATTGAAAATATGATTGTATTTGTGTAGGGAATGATATCCAGACCCCGACTCGGGAATCAGCGACGGATTGGACCTCGGAGCTCGAGGTAAGTGCTTTTATGCCACTTACTTGATGTGTGTGAATTGTTAATGGTAGATTGTTGTTTATATGTTGTTCTTGATGAAAAATGAGAAGGAATTGATGCTTGTTAAACATGAGTGTGAATATTATGTAGGTAAATGTTTACTAATGAAAGAGGTTTTACTTATATGGTAGTTTAGCAATGATTGATATTGATCGTGTGGTTATGTTGTTATGAAATGGATTCTTCAGAATCGATTATGTAGTCTTTGATGGATTGTTTGGAAAATGCTATGTGTATGGTATGTGATGTGATCTAAGATTGTTTTGCATTGTGATTCTTGCTTGATGTCATTGTGGATTTGTTGGTTAAGGCCTTGGGAATGATTCTTGTCATTCATTTCATATTGTATGGCATTTACGAGAATTTTGCATGTGATATTAATTGAAGGGTAAGTTGCCCATATGTGCACGGAAGATGAGTGGAGTCTCTCTTCTTATAAAATAAGGGATGGGTGTCCAATACGCACAAAGAGATCGACTAGAGTCTCTCTCTTGATTTGAGGGGCAGATGCCCAAAGTCATGGGGGTCGAGTGGAGTCTCTCCCTTGAAAATTTAAGGCTCCAGAGCAATGCATTGTATGAATTGCATTAGCATGTTCATAATGCATTCATTCATTTCTTATGGTAGGATGGAATGAAAGTTGAGAATGTTTGTGTTGAACATGTGTTATGAAATAAGTGATGGTTATGTTGAGTATATCTGTTATAGAATGATGTTGAGGAATGTTATGATTGTGATTGATTGTTGATGTAATGTGCAAGTACAAGTTTAAAAGACAAAATATGATGATTTGGATGTATATATGACTTGTATGGATGCCTTATGAGTTGATTTGTATGCCTAAGGTGAATTGATAAGAGTATGTGTGAAGGAAACTTAGGAATTTCGGACAGAACTGAACTAATGATAATAACGTGCGTTATTTTAGTAAGTAACGTACATTAGTGATAATAAACCATATTAATTTTAGGTTGACATACGTTATTCATACTCCTGAGATAGGGAAGAATAACGTACCTTTGCCAAGCCTAAACATACGTTAATTTTTCCCAGAAAACCTGAAACTTATCCGAATAATATGAACATATCTGAAGTATCCTAATGATCTAGGATGGTTTCCTTAGTGGCTAAACTCTTAGAATGGATGAATTAAACACTTCGGAAGTGAATCAATAAAGTACATAAAGGATTGTTTGAGAAATGGCTTTAGGGTGCCATGAGGGAAGATAGGCCGTGGAGGCCAATGATTTCCCTGCACCCCATCATGTAGGAACACTGAAGGACAGTCTTACTGAGTATTTACAAATACTCACCTGTGTTTTGCTGGATTCTGTGCAGATCGACAGTAGCGGTGCTGGGACTTACTTTTGGACGGAGCTCGAGCATGTGATACGTGGAGGATAGGTCAGCTCCTAGCAGATTTTGGATACTGCATACTTTTGCATTTTGTATAGCCATACGCAGACCAGTATAGGCTATAGCACTTGCATTTCTTTTAAACCAAAAACCATTGCTTCTGCATACTCACACATTATTTTGTATTTGGAGTGGTTTAATGTAATGCATATGCTACTATTTTTATTCCATATGTATTTCCATCTATCTTCAAACTTGACATTCACCATTTGTGTTAAAAAGAAAAAAATGGGTGCGAGATTTCTAATTTTTTGAAAATGAATTCAAATCAAAATGGGATTCACATTTAGTGGTATTAGAGAAAGGATTAGATTCCCTACGGACTGTGCAAGAAAACTTGTTTTGATTACATCATTTTCATAAAACTAAAAGATTTCAAATGGTAATTTTGATAGGATGGAGCCTATAGAGGATGTATCACACGACGCTACCATCGAATCCCAGGAGTCCGTGTAGGGACACGGACCAGTTCTTGGACACAGAGTAGCACCCACACCTGGGGGAGCACCTTTTGCACTCGGTGCTATTCCTTTTGATCCCACACATGCCCAGTTCTATCACACGATTATGCTACAGCTGCTAGGCCAATAGAGAGGCCAGCGGGTCGGCCAGCAGGTTGGCCAGCTGAGGGCACAGCCGGGAGGACAGTAGAGAGAGGGCCTCGAGATTGACAGGAACTTTTCTAAGGTGTACAAGTGTGACGCCCAAATTTAAATACCATTTCTTATTTTAATTACTTATTTTCCAAGAAATAGCATTCAAATTTAAACATCATTTTTATTTTGAGAATAATATAATTTACAATAAAATATTTAAGAAAATAAAGGAGAGATAAAA
>CANYCX012867140.1:0-20477 GCA_948193385.1 Breynia disticha f. nivosa
TTCATCAAATCAAGTTTCAACCTTCTATCAAACAAAATTTTCAAAAGCCATTCAAGATGCTAAGTTAATGAAGCAACTACAACAACTAAAGCATTAAAAATGGTTACCAAACAACAACTACAGTATACTGCTTTGTTCTACCTGTTTTATTTTTCAGATTGTTTCATTTTCTCCCACTGCTTAACAAGGGCTTTGGCATCTGTTTCAACATGTATTTGTGTCAAACTTCGTCTCAAACTTGTATCATGGAAGAATCTTGCGCCGGCGACGAGGAGTCTCTCGTTTGACGTACATTTTCTCCATCTCATTTAGTGGACGACTGGAACCATCTGGTAAGCTCACAAACCTCCAGCCTCCACCATTTCCACGCTTCCCTTTTGGTCCTAGTTTCTCCACTGTGATGTTCCAACCTTGTGAAGATCGCCGCCTGCTATATTTGTGACGTTTCACCTGCCCGGCCAACTACAAGTACAGTAATTATATATTAGAGTTTCTTGAACGGAATAAATCGGCGATACATGAAATTCACAAAAGAGACCTATAAATTGCAGAATTTTTTAAGGTCAAAATCATTGAGCATAGAAGACTTACTTTCATTTTGTTGAAGTTCATTCTTTGGACAAATTCTTCATAGAGCATATCGTCTTCTTTCTTGGATATCTCATAATGAACTTCATCCATATCTTTAATTGTACCATCCCAACCTTCTGGCATTACCTTGAAATCAGGCTTGTAGGGAAGGGATGCCACATGAAATTCCCGATCACAGGAATCAAAGAATCTGCAGGAGAATGAAATGTCTTAAAGCTATTTCAATTAAACTATCAAATGTTTTGTTTTAGTAACCATATCAAATTTCTATCCGGTTTGAATGAACAAATAAGACTTTCTACAACCTGAGTTGTCATTGGCGACAACACAATTAGATCACAAAATTATTGGTGAAAATTGAATCAAACCAACATGAAAATGTGGTAAAGTCAACAATAAACTCAAAATGGCATCTTACTCTGGAAAGTTATCCAACAATAGCTCAACAGAATCATCCAAAGGACGGCCAAGCTTTTGTTCTTCTTCTTCTTCAAGCTGTTTTAGCCAAAGTATGGCATGTACTCTTTGCCTCATGATCCTAAAATCCTTCGCAAGCCTCTCGATTGTATATTCTTCGGGATTCTGCTTGTGCAAGCGATACATCTCAGCTTTCTCTGAATCCTTCAGGTATGAGCCTCTCGCACCAGGCTCTCTTACTTGCTTCAACAATACGGAAATCTCACGCATCCTTTCATCCCATGAATCCACAAAGGCCTTGCTTTTCTTGTTTTCTGCCTCCAGTTCTTTCAACCTATCTTCGATTTCTTGCAAATCATACACCAACGCAGTCTCAGAAGCACTTAGTCCACTCTTATCAGAGCCTGTCCCTCCGCTCGCGTTCTCTCCATCAAAATGATCCTTAGTCAACCCAGTTGACCACGACGACACAGACTCCCAACCCAAATCTTGCGACCCAGTTCCTTCAAAAGATCCACTCCAGTCATCTTTACCGTCGCTTCCACCACCACCTCCCGAGTTTGCTGAAAAGAAACGGGCACCAATAACTTGATATGCTCCAACTGCATTTGCAGATGCCAATCTCACATCATTCCTAAATGGAAATGACGGTTTGTGCTTTACACATCTACTTGAACTCGTGGTAGCATTCAGCGCAACGGAGGAAAGGCGGGATATGATATTATGGATATTCCGCATATTTCATTCACTTCAAACAAAACACAACCAAACTTATCACCAAACAAAAAATAAATAAATTTCCATCAATTCAAAGAACATAAAATCAAATACCACCAACATCTCACTACCACCATTAAATTAAACTCAATACATTATCATTATTACTCAAAAATGCAGCAACAGAGCAAATTTATTTAGCTTCACTCCCAAAAAACCCTACGAAGGTATCACTAAAGAAACCTAACTGACATGAATAATCAAAAACAAAAGCAGACCAGAAAAAAATGCACTTTGTTAATTCATTTCCCAGACAAATTTAATCAAAATATATTCAAGACAAAAAAGCAGCAATTTTTTCAATTCTATGATAACATTGACAAAATCAAAGCTACAGCAATAAATTAACACACTAACCTGAAATGATAACACAGAGAAATTAACGCAACAACGGAAGGTTCAGGGTTTTGAGAATAAGAATAAGTTTTTTTCAACAATATTAACTTACTGAGACAGAAACATGATTGAGTTATCAGATTTTGCCTTCAAAAATTAAACAGAACCGGCTTGCAAGTGGAGAATAGAGAGAGTATATTAAACCTTCAAAACCCCACGCTTAAAACGCAGCGTGTCCTGTCAAAATGAAGCGTTTTATTGAGTTAATTATATCCGTGGCTCCTAAATTAGTTAAAATATTACAATTTAGTCACTAAACTTAATTTTATATCAGTAAAGTCAAAAACTTTTGTTTTGTTAATTTATATCGGTAAAAGTAAGCCTTTTGTTTTTGTTTCAGGGCTCGGGCTCATTTACAGAATATAATTGTTCATTTTTTATTTTTTAATTTTATATTTATTTAATGCGGTCTTTATTTTTTTTGATAAGTTTTAATCAAGAAAATTTATTTATTATTAAGGTAATATCTTTAGAAAAATTTATTTTATACTGAAAATTAATAAATCAACCAATAATATTTCTCGCGATAACATTGTTCATCATAAAAAAAATGCAAAAATCATTTTCTAAAATTTTTAATATATATTTCTCTTGGTACAAAAATCAATACTTTTTTATATTTTGACAATGTGATTTCATAATATCCTTAATCTTACACTTAAATAATATCAATATAAAAAATACAACTAATATTCATCAATGAATCGTCCTTGATGAAAATTTCATACAACAACAACAAATTTAATTCAAAGCTAGAATTCAAGTACAAATTATTCTAAAATTTCATTTGATAACAACAATAGTTACGAATATTAACAACTAAACCAAAGAAACCATAGATGACAACCAATTTAGCACAACATAAATCTCAACATTACACACTTTTGTGGCTAAGTTGAAACAAAAACAAGTGCAAGGACTAAACTAAAACAAATATATTATAGCGGCCGTATTGTAAAAATTTACAAAGGTATACCATTGAAGCAATTTGCCAACGACGTGTCAAAAACGTTGTCGTTTATGAAAAGAGGATCCGGTTGGTAAAAAAGTGACCCGACCCGGAAAAGTTCCAGTAGAGTGAGCTTAAAAAGGTAAAGTTAGGCTCCTGCATAGAGCTCCCCTACTTTATCCACCAACCCAGTAACAATCACTCACATAGAGAGGGAATCATATTAGTTAATGTTATTTGTGAAAGACAGAGAAAGAGAGGTATGATTTAGGGTTGTGAAACTACCCATGTTTTAGTTTGGCATTTTTCTGCTAAAATCGATCCAACTTATGAAAAAATATTGGATTTTTATTCCTCTTTTGATCTCTGAAGTCTGATTTCTGGTTAAAATGCTTTATGGGTTCAACTTCTTCAGGTATTTTCTTTATCCTTTGAAGGGTAAAAAATATGTATGTATTATTGCTTGGTTGGTGAAAAAAAGATTAAAATGGAGCTAAATAGAACTACTTTGCTTGTATTGAATGTTTATGGAGCATTTGTGCTGTAAATTTTTGAACTTTCAGGAAAAAAGAGAGAAATTAAAGTTGTATATTTTTGTATAGTTTCTTAAGTAGATGGATAGAGGAAGGATTTTTTTTTGTTATTTTTGTTTATTGTAATATAGCTTGGTAGGTTTGAATTTGTAAGAAATGATCTCTTTTGAGAGGAAAAAAGATTGAGCTTTATTTAGCTTGATCTTGAGTTCTAAAGGGAAAAAAAAAAGATAACCTTTTAAGTTGGAATAGTTTATCTATGATTGAAAGCTAAATATTTAGCTGATTTGTCTGAAGGCTGTTGTTCTCAATGGTTTCTCAAGGTGAAAAAAACATGGCATATTCTAGAACATGTTGGTGTTAGGTATAGTTCATATTTATACCAAACCTATGTCGAACTTGAACATATAAAACTAAGCTTTTGGTAGCTGTGAAGATGTTTGCTATATTAAATTGGGGAATTTCATTGTGTTGTTTATTTTTGGTTAAATCTTTGAGCTTATTGTTGTACTTTATGTTTTTCAGGTTTAGCTTCCTTTGTATCTTTGTACGAGCCACGGGTTTTTGACATGGTGTGATGGGGTTTTATGTCTAGATACTCGATGGTGCCAGACGGCTAGCTGAGCCATGGACTATTTCTGGATTGTTAGTCGATTTAGAGGTTAGTTTTTCATATCTGAAGACAGTGATTTCATTCTGGACTTGATAGTTTGTGTTGATAATGACAGCTAGTTTATAATTTTGCAGGTTCACAATGCCGACAGTTATTGTTATTCATCGTTTGGTTATGCTGTTTCCAAGATGTTTCATCGCGGGCTGCACTCAAGTCTAATCGTGTCTCAACAGCATCTCACCTTGCTACTCCACCTATCACAGGACTTTTTGATCCTCTAGAGATATCACCTTCTGTCTTTCCACAATTTCCCGATCCTTCCGAGTCTTTGTCACCCATGTACCCAACTTTCCCTACCACTTACGAGCCAAAGCTAACTGGAAAATGCCCTGTAAACTTCTCTGCTATGTCAAGTATTCTGGACAAAACAGCTTCCGATTGTGCTCAGCCTTTGGCATCCCTTGTAGGAAATGTGATATGTTGTCCACAGCTTGGTAGTTTACTTCACATCTTCCAGGGTTATTACAATGTCAAGTCTGATAAATTGGTTCTTCAGGATGCGATTGCTAGTGATTGTTTTTCAGATATCATTAGCATCTTAGCTAGCAGAGGGGCCAACAGCACAATACCTGCAATATGCTCTGTTAAATCAGTAAATCTTACCGGTGGTTCTTGTCCAGTTAAAGATGTTACCGAGTTTGAGAAATTAGTAAATACAACGAAGTTACTAGATGCTTGCAGCGAAGTTGATCCTCATAAAGAATGTTGCAGGCAAATTTGCCGACCTGCTATTGCGGAAGCAGCACTAAAGATTTCTGGATCACAGTTGACAATCAATGACAACAAGGATTTTTTACCCGGGATGGGACAGAATCATATTGATGTTATTAGCGACTGCAAAGGGGTTGTTTATTCATATCTCTCTCACAAACTCTCCCCAGAAGCCGCAAATTGTGCCTTTCGAATATTATCTGCATGTAAAGTTAACAAAGGTAGAATTTCAATCATGTTCCATGGTTTTCTATTTGCATTGCCAACATTAAATGCTATTTACTGATAGAACATTGTGTTAACACATATAATTAACTAAATATTGTTTTTGCAGTTTGTCCTTTGAACTTCACAGAACCTTCAGAAGTAATTAAAGCGTGCCATAACGTAGCTGCTCCCAGTCCATCTTGCTGCAGCTCATTGAATGCCTATATTGCTGGAATACAAAAGCAAATGTTAATAACCAATATACAAGCCATTATATGTGCAACTGCTTTTGGTTCCATGTTACGAAAAGCTGGGGTAATGACAAATGTGTATGAACTTTGTGATATCGACTTGAAGGACTTTAGCATCCAAGGTTTGTCATCTTTGCTACAATTCAAATTATATAGTAGTTTGTCCAATCTATATTCATCCCTTTTTCTAGTCTAATATTGTTTATTTGTTTAATTGATTACTGGTGCTGGAACCTGGAGCAGCGTATGGACAACAAGGTTCGCTGCTTTCCCTTCTTTGTATTTATATTTCGACTCGTGATATTTACATGCTGACACAAATGAGAATCAAACCTATATATAATTGAGTTATTTTAAAACTTGCACCTTTTCACTTTTACGTCTCTCTGAAATTGCAGTCATGGTAAAATCTTGGTTTATTTAATCATCAGGGACTCCCAAGCAAATGGAATCTCTGAAATCGAAAATATAAAACGTAAACATGTTAGAAACAATAAAAAAATGGCATAGCTTGTTGTTGGTTTATTTCAAAGGGATTAGGCACAAAATGAAAGCCCTTGAGAAACCTTATTTTCTGAAATTGTTGTCTTTGATTTGCAGGGTGTTTGCTTAGGAGCCTTCCTACCGATATTGTTCTTGACAATTCAACAGGGTTCAGTTTTACATGTGACTTGACTGATAACATTGAAGCTCCATGGCCTTCATCATCCTCCATGTCTTCTTTGTCTTTCTGTGCTCCAGGTAAACCTATCAAAAGCCGACTGTCGATACGCCATTTAAGCCATTTCTCTAACGCAACACAATCTATATTGTATCCACTGCATATGATATATCCTAACGACATTTTATATCGCAGAGATGTCTTTGCCTGCCTTACCAACATCGGAGACTTTGAAAAACCCTGGTCGGTACCGTATTTATTTAAAATTTTTACTGCAACCACTTTTGCTCTTTCATCACATTTTCTTAACTCTATGATGCAGGCAACCGCGGCGAAGGGTCAGGATTCCTGTTTCCCATTTTTTCATTTTTTGTGTTCAGTACATTGTGGTACTGAGGAGTCAGGATCATTGATTGAGGGTTAAGAACTGGTTTAAGATAGGTGTCTCTGATTATTGATCTAGTTTCTGGGGGACATTTACATGTATATTTTGAGTAGCCTTCTCCATGTATAGCATCAGCTTCTTCTTTGTTTTCGTGGTTTCTTTTTGTCCCTTTTATTAAGCTTTTCTTTCTGTTTCTCTTCTATATTTCTGGTTGGTTTTGTTGGGAAACTTCAGAGACTTCCTCGTTTTCTTTCCCTCTTCAAATTCTGGTAGAGAGTTTCGTTTTTGCGAGTGTGCGTTGAAGACACAATACAAATAAAACGAATTTAATTTTTGTAATTTTTGTTCACGAATAATGATACTTGATGTAAAAAAAGGCACAACATGATTACATTATGATTAACATGAATTGACAGTCCTAATGTAGCTACAATTTTTTTATGTTTCCTCTTGTTTAAAGTAAAAACGAACAATAATGTAAAAAAGTTATTTCCACCATTGACAGAATCTAGACCTCTTACAAAAACTTAAGAGCTCTGTGGAGACTTCCTTCTTGCTAGATTTATCTGACGGCTCTTTGCCTGTAACAAGGACAAGAACAATGTCATTAGAAATATTTCACGACAATCAATACCAAGTTCAAACTCAAGTAAATCTTCATAAATTCATTTACTTCTCACTTGAACAAGGCAATTTCAGGAAATCTGTTAAAAGCTAATAACAGATACTTACATGTTTCCTCTCAATTTCTTGAAGAAATCTCTCTGGGTAATCCATGTATTCACTGCATTCAGTTTTTATATTATCTGCAAGATCTTGTCTTCCTGCACTCTCAAAGTTCCTGATCAGAATTGTAAATGTCAGTTTATCAGGAGCACAGCCTGCTTGCTTCATCCTTCCATATATTTCCATTGCCTTCTCAAACATATCCACTTGCAGATATGCCCCAATCATCTCAGTGAATGTTCTTGTTTCTGGTTTTAACCCTTCCTTCTCCAGTTCAACAAAAAGTTCTTCAGCCTTTCCAATCAATTTGTTCTTTCCCAGCAATTTAATCATGGTATGGTATAGTTCCAGATCTGGCTTGTACCAAACTTCCTTCTTCACAAACTCAAAGACCTAAAAGCTTCATTTAATCATGGTATGGTATCAAATAAAAAACAAACATCAGTTTAATCGGTAATCTATGTTTGCAATCTATCTCTACAGTACCTAAAATAAGCATCAAATCAAAACCAAAAAAAGCAATCAAATAAACCCACAAACGAATTCAGTAAATAGAGCAGTTCCAAATAAACAAAGCCAAAAAAGGGACAACCTTTAGAGCCATATCCAATTCATTCTGGTTCTGAAGCACAGAGAGAGTATCAAGCAAGTCAGTTTTAATAAGTCTTGAAACTTTAGTATCAAAAACATGATGTAATCTTTGTGGCGACGACTTAGCGAACTTGAGAGCTTGAATTGCTTGAATGGCTTCATTGGAAAGTCTATTTGACCTCCATAATGGGTTCCTCCGCTTCCCTCTGAGACTGCAAGTGACCATTTGCGAGTAAAGTTTGGGTCTTTGTTGTCGAGAAGTGAAGAGGAGTTGTGGATAGTGAAATTTGAGAGTGCCCATAGGAGTGGAAGTGCTTGTGAAAGTTGAGGTTTATTACAATTTACAAAGAGGTTTCGTGGAAGCTTTGTCAGAGTGGAGTCCAGCGATGTGTTCTTTTGTAAATTGTGTTTTTACCCCTGTTGTTTCTGAAATATTATTGTAGGACCTTAGTTTAGCTATTCATTTATTTTTTTGCCATATATATATTTGCTTTTCTTAAACTACATTAATTTATCTCTTTTTTTCCAAATCATTTATACTGTAATCAATTTTGGAATACACCAAAAAAAATCTTAACTTGTAACTATTATTTCCCTCCTAAGTCATTTTTCTATGGAGAGAAAAATTTAATATTTTGAAAATATAAAATTAAAAGATAGGGTATAATATTTTGTCGAGTATGTATTTTTTTTATCTCCTTTTCAATTTTTTTACTATATTGTGGTGGTTTCTAAGTTGTTCAAATGTTAATTCAACTTACAATTTATTAATTTTATTGACATAATATTTATTATTTAAAAATTTTAAGAGTTGAAAACAAAATTATTTGAGAATTACAAACATCAAATGAGTAAAATTAACATGACACATAACTAGAAGTGATGTTTAAAAAATTAAAAAAATTATTATAATTGAATAAAAACATGAGAATAAAAAAAAGAGTTACGGGACATACGGTGAATTCTCTTAAAGAGAACCCTCATTGAGGCAGTCGACTGAGACCGTCAAATATATAAGCTGCAATTATTAGACCAACAAATATAATGAGCATTTATACAAACACTTTCATGCAGGTTATGGTTGTAAATGAGTCGAGTCGTTTGTAAACGGTTTGACGGTTGGCTTGTTTAAAGCCCGTTCATGACTCAATTAGTTAATAAACAAGCTGAGCTTGAACAAAATTTCAAGTTTGTTTAAACAAACGAACCAAGTCTGAATACTCTGGGTTTTGACTCGTAAACATGCTCATTTTAAGATCGTGAATTGTATAAAGATGTACTTTCTTATAAATTTAAGCGTATAAGTGTAAAGTAAATTTCATGGCTTAAAGATGTATACAGTATGACGTTATAAAATATGAGTGAAGTTTTTATTTAAAAAATAATTTATAATGTCAAATATGCTAATTTATTTTAGATGAATTAACTTGAAAATTATTTTTTGTGTAATTACTCATTATAATGTTTAAATTACAATATTTATGTAGTTTTATAAAAAAAAACATAATTTTAAAACTAATTTATCTTATTTTATCATAATTTCAATTTTTTATTAAGGTGATGCAATAAGATAGTCATCCATCACTAAACTCTAATTTTTTAAATCAACCATCAGATTGCCGCTATCACTCTAGCTGTGTGACAGTTCTCTCATTGTTAAATAAAATTGTATTTATTTTCTTAGTCAATGGTGAAAAAACTCGTAAATATATTTGTTGATCTGCAAGTTTTAAAAGAGCCGAAATTAAACAATATTTTGAACTTGACAAAAAAACTCAATTTAAACCTTACTTATAAAATTTCAAACAAACTGAATTGTAATTTTAAACACTCGAAAATTTATTGGGTTCAACTCGTTTACAACATTAATACAGATAGAGAATTTTTTTTAATTTGAACTACAAGCTAGAGACTTTAGATATGGGTTTGGCATCAATTTTGCGTTTAGCATACAGACAAAACCTCTGTGAATTACACCCAACGCATCACCACCACATTCATCCCTGTAAATTCCACACAACCATGGGGATATCTCCCTCGAAAAACCTCAAACAAACCCTAACAACCTCCCCAACCTTCACCAACGCCTGCAATTCCTCTTTCACCCACTGCCTCTCCCTATCCCAACACGCCTTCCCCGGCCTCCTCCCTTACCAACTCCCCACCGCCTCTTCCCACATCCACTCCTCTCTCTCCTCCACCCCACTTTTCCTCAACTTCCTCCCTCACCCTCCTTCCCACTCCCAAATCCACTCCGCCCTCTACACCCTCACCAAAACCCATCACACCGATCATGTAGTTCTCGAGTGGGAGCAGTTTAAAGAGTGGGCCGTGTTGGTTTTCTGCGAGAGTGTTGTGGAGAATGTGAAGATGAAAGTGGTTAGGAGCTTGCCGGTTGGAGCTGTGGGGATAGTGGGAGTTGGGAGTGTGGTGAAGAGTGGAAAAGGGGCTATGGGTGCGGTTTTTGGGGCGTATGTCGTTGCTGTTATTACTTCTGTTTTTGTTAGTTTGTCTTCTTCAGGTCTCTGATGTTTTTAATCTTTTTCGTATTTCTTCTGCAGAATGTATTTAAGGTTTCACGTTGTTTCATTTAATGTTTTTTATAATTAAAAATATTTTTTAAATAATAAATTTATTACGTATCACAGTTAAATATTACAAATATACGCACTAATTTCAGTTTTAATATAATATATAAATTTGCTTCAAAAAAAATATAATATATAAATTATTTCAAAAAATATATATATATAAATAATTATTTTTTTATACATCGTCATATTTTTAATAACCACTTACTTTATTATTTTCACACAAAAAATATAAATGTTAAATTTAACATACGAAATTAAATATATTTTTTAATTAAAAATATTTATTGAAATATTTTAACAAAAAAAAAGTACATGAAAATTGCCAACTCCGTTTGTGGCTTGTAAAGTCCGGAAAAAAACATTATATGATTTCATCATCTAAATACGACTTGTCGTAAGAAAATAACGACAAAACAGGTAAGGGAATGGTCGTTAGTCTTAGGAAGAACGGGAGTTTGATTCACTCGTCCACAAACTCCCGTCCCATACAGCATATTATCCAGCGGAGCACACAACCACCACTCTCTCTCCTCTCTCCCGCCACGAACACCACCTCGCCGCGGCATACGCCGGTCTTATAAAATAAATCAAATCTCTCAGCCACACGCTCATCAGTTGTAGCATGGAATCGAATACGGAAAATGGAAACGACATCGTTCCTGACGATAGCATTTCCGACAAACCTCGAGGTCTCTATTCTCTCTCACTTATTGATGAACAAATCTTAATCATTATTCTTTAGTTTAGTTTATTGTTTTATTTTATTTTTGTTAAACTGAAATTCACAAGTTAGGCTGTAATAATTTAGAGAGTTTTGAAAATTTTATGCATTTCCGTAGATGGAATTACTGGAATTGCGGAGGATAATATGAATGCTGGAAACAACAATGATGATGTCACGATTGCGAGTTATTCAGGTTGTTATGGGGAGGATTTAATGGGGAAGGTAGTTGGTAGTGAAGAAGAGGCGTTTAATTTATACAATGAGTATGCGTTAAGGACGGGATTTAGTGTCCGGAAAGGAAAGTATCGGTATCATCAAGGTACGAATAAGATTTGCCAACGCGAGTATATGTGTTGGAAGGAAGGTTTTAAAGTTAGTGGTGATAAGGTGAAGAAGTTTAATAGATCAGAGACACGGACTGGTTGTAAGGCTCATATTAGATTTTCGGTGAAAGATGGGTTGTGGACTGTGACGCGGTTTCATGCTGAACATAATCACGAGCTTGCAAGCCCTTCGGAGAGGCATTTGTTGAAGTCTGGAAGGGAGATTACGGAGGATAAGGCGGCATTGATACATACAATGTTGAATGCTGGTATTAGTAAGAAGAAGGCTTTTTCGTATTTGTGTGAAGAAGCTGGTGGTGTTGAGAAGGTTGGTTTTACAATGAGGGACTTTTATAATTATGTGAATAATAAGTATTATGCGACGAACAAGAAGAGCGCATTGATTGATGCTGCGGATGCGCAGGAGTTGATGGATTATTTCAGGCGTAGGAAGGCTGAGGATCCTATGTTTTTTTATGCGCTGCAAGTTGATGATGAAAATCGGATCACTAATTTCTTCTGGAGAGATGAAAAAATGAAGAGTGATTATGATTATTTTGGAGATGTGGTGGTGTTTGATACAACTTGCTGTACCAACAAATACAATGCGGTTTGTGCTCCATTTATCGGTGTTAATAATCACTGGCAGAATATTATTTTCGGTTACGCAGTTATGTTTGATGAGACTACATCATTTGTATGGCTTTTCAAATCATTTTTAGAATCAATGGGGAACATAGCACCTAAGACTATCATCACAGACCAGGATCAAGCAGTATCAAATGCCATTGAAGAAGTCTTTCCAAATGCACATCATCGTTTGTGCATGTCACAAATTGCTAAGAAAGCTCCCTTTTTATTAGGTTCACTTCATTCGAAACCTGAGTTCAGAGATTTGTTTGAGAAGTGCTGTAGAGATTGTGAGACCGAGGCAGACTTTCAAAGGACTTGGGATCAAATGCTGCAGAAGTTTGATGCCGAGGGTCATAATTGGCTGAACCTGCTCTACAAGGTTCGCTTCAAGTGGTCATCGGCATTCGCTAGAGATACTTTCTTTGCTGGGATAGCGTCTCCTGAAAGGACAGAGAGTGCAAATGGTATCTTAGAGGGCGTAATAGATCCTTCAACAAGCTTGATCAACATCATAAATACTCTTGACAATGTTGTGTGTAACTTGCGCTCTGATGAGTTAGAGGAGGACTTCCGTTGCAAACAGAGTACACCTCCAATAGCAGTCAGGAAGAGTGGGATTTTGATTCATGCTTCGAAAGTTTACACACATAGGATCTACTATCATTTTGAAGAACAATTCCTGAATTGTCTTGCAACGACATGGGTAGAAAGTTCTTTTAATGGTTCCATTGCGACCTTTCAGATTATGGAAGAGGGCAGCACAAAGGTTTCTTTAGTACACTTGGATACTTCCAATAACCTTTTCTGTTGTAGCTGTAAGAAGTTTGAGTCGGAAGGAATTTTGTGTTGCCATGTTTTGCGCGTTTTAAATGTCAAGTGTTGGACTGAGATCCCTGGTCAATATATTCTGAAACGTTGGACCAAGGAAGCAAAGAAAGGGATAACAGTATATGAAGAAAGTGTCTCTTCACACATAAACTCACATGAAACGCAGATGTTATGGCGTAATGGTATGTTAAGGATTGCCTGCAAGCTTATTGATAATGGTCAACTGAAGGCCAGTCTCCGGCAAATCTGCCAAAAGAAATTGTTAGAATTTGAAGAAGAGCTTGAAAGAGAGGTTGCAGGGTTAAGGATTATTGAAAACAGTGCTCCATTAGAGGTTGAGCCGCCGCCTGTTATGATCCAGCACCCGGTTGATAAGATATCATTACCGAATATTCCACAGCAACAGCCAAGAGGTATACCAAAAACTTTATCCTCTTTTCTGATATGCTGAATGTGTATCTGTTCTACAATGATGGGAACTTCGTGTATAATTATCTTTCAGAAAGAGTCAAGCAAGCAAGACCAGAGATCAGCTCACAGAACGAGTTTCATTTATCACAAATTACAGCAAGTAACCATTCAACCATTCAGGTGCTTTTACAGTAATTTCATTCATTTTTATATTAGAACTTTGGTTCACGTCAGCATTAACAGTCCATTCTTATAGTTCTTTCCCAGCATGAACATGTCGGCAAATAGTCTCCGTCATCCCTCAGCAATATCAAATGGAAGTACCAATTCAGGCACCTTTTTGTTTTGAATTTGAAATCACATTCGGTGACAATTTACAGTGATTTGATACATATGCATTGAACTGGAATGCTGATATAACTTTGTACGACACATCGGCTAATTGTTCTATGTGCTCTACTATTCCCAACCAAGTTCCAGTTCCCAGGTACAAAAATGTCCCACTATTCCATCCACAAGATTATTTCATTTTTAAATAAAATGGAGTCCATGTGTAATATTTCATCGTCTGGTTGAAAGCAGCTTCAACAACTCTGCACATATTCTCCATACTTACCACAGCACAAATGCATCATTTTAGCAGCTGTGCTATTGTTCTGGTTGGGCTTCATAATTTACTGCTGGTGGTTTACAAACCTGAGGTGAGGACTCTTTAGATGAAATTCTGAGTTGAACTTGATAGCTGATACTACTCTGTGTATAGGATAGTACTTCATGGTGTTCACCTGTATATATTGCAACTCTCAGAGAATCAGCATCAGCTCACTGTATAAGCGTTCTGGCAGTGAACAGGAAATGCAGAAAGATGATTTGTATTATATTGTTTTCTTATTATTCAGTTCATTACATTTGTTAAAATATTTCTTTTGATAAATATATTTATTGACAGCAACAGCATCAATTCTTGGGCCATAACATACTTACCTAACTTCTTAATGACACATGTAATATTGTCGAATTATTTTTTTATTATATAATATGCATAAAATTATATAATTTGTAAAATAAAATGTTTAACAAAATTTTGTATTATGTAACAAAAGTACATTTATTTTATTCAATATATATAATAGTTATATAAAATTTACTACTTTTGTTTATCTTATATACTAAAGTTGAAGTTAATCTCTACAATTGTGTGACATATATCCTATTGATATGTAATCTATTTATAAAAATTTAGAATAAATTTATAATCTATAATAAATTAAAATTACAATGATAAAGATAAAGTATGCAATTTAAAAAGTATATATTTATAATTTTTTTAAAATATATCATAATAATGTCACTAATAAATTTATTTTATTTAATATTTATTTACTTTTTAATACTATGAATATTTTTGAAAAATTTTATTCTATTATAAAATAATTTTTATATATTAATAAAATTTAACATAAATTAAATGTATAATTTTCGCATCGTGCAAGTAGTATCACTGATTTGAAAGTAATCAATACTATTATCCTCACGAAAGTGGCTAATGCATGTCCTTGGTTTACATACGACAAGTCGTTTCTGTATACGACGTCATTAACCTCACGTTAGTACTAGACAGTTTAGATACTCCCCCTGCATATACTATTTGAAGCCTCAAAATTCCCGTCCTATCCAACAAATCCCCAACTCCACCACCGTCTCAACCACTCATCCCCGCCAATTCTACCACCATTAACCTCCCCATCACCTTTTTAGCCAATTCATACCACCACCGCTTCAAATTCAAGCATCCATCTTCCACCACTGTATCAACCGCCGCTCTCCGGGAACCCAGCACCATGTCAACCTCAGAGAAAGAAAAACACAAAGGTAGATTTTTTTACAATTCTAAACAAACCCATGTTTATTTTTTCCAAATTCTCCCTAATTTGTTTGCTTTATTTATTGGCATTAAAATTAGGTGATGAAAACAACAGTGAAGAACAAGAACAAAAAAATGAAGAAGTAATAGTGATGATTCATGAAAGTGGTAATGGTAACAGTGATAGTATTGATGGTGAGTTATTAGGAAAAGTCGTGAATAGTGAAAGAGAAGCATTTGATTTATACAATGAGTATGCATTGAGAATGGGGTTTAGTGTTAGAAGAGGGAAATGTAGATATCATCAAGGAACTAATTTGATTAGTCAAAGAGAGTTTTATTGTTGGAAAGAAGGGTTCAGTCATAATAGCAAAAATGTAGCTAAAGTTGATCATAGTGCTCAAGAAAGGAATAAAAGAAATGGTGGTTCTTGTAATAGATTAGAGACAAGAACTGGTTGTAAGGCTTTTATTAGGTTTAGTGTGAAAGATGGTGTTTGGACTGTCACTCATTTCCATCCTGAGCATAATCACGAGCTTGCTTCTCCGTCTGAACGGCATTTGCTGAAGTCCGGAAGGTTGAGAAGAGAGTTTGCTAAGACAGGTGAGGATTGTGGGATGGTAAGTTTGATTTTAAATTTTGGATTTTGTGTGTTGTTTCTCTGCATGTTCAGTGTTTTATTAGTTGGAGGAAGTGAGAGTTGGAATATTACTTTTTTTAATTTTTTTTATATTATTAAAGCTACTTGTTTGAAAAGGTTTATTTCTTAAGGATTTTTTCTCCATATCAATATACGGATTGTGGATGATATGTTTTTGTTCTGATTATAAATTCATAATTTGGGGTTCTGTAAGAAGATGTGATGGTTGCTGATTGAAATCTGAGGATTATTCTTTTTGTTATATGGTTTCTCATACTTATCATCAGCAAAATATCGCTGAAAGCCTTTTTTCTTTGTTGAAATTTCTGTACATTGAGTACCAAAAGCCTCCTTTCTGTTTAATTTGTTTGGATATGTTCTTTCACATTGATTTGCCTTGTTGTGCATGCATTGAGTTTGATGCACCGGTATATGTTGTGGAGATTGAAGTTGTATGAACTTGAGATTTATTTTTTGTACAAATTTGCAGCTATCGGCACAGAAAATGATGGAGATAATGTTGAAGGAAACGACGAAGGCTGTTCAAGTGTCTCTTGGCCAGAAGATTATGATGATGATCTTATGGGGAAGGTTGTACATAGTGAAGAAGAGGCATTTAGATTATACAATGAGTATGCATTGAGAACTGGTTTTAGTGTTCGAAGAGGAAAATATAGATATCACCAGGGAACAAGCAAGATTAGCCAACGTGAGTTTTTATGTTGGAAAGAAGGTTTAAAAGTAGATGATGATGTAAATCAAGCTAAGAAGTCGGACAAACTGGAAACAAGAACTGGTTGTAAGGCAAGCATCCGATTCTCAGTATCTGATGATGCATGGACTGTCACTCATTTCCATGCAGAACATAATCATAAACTTGCTTCACCCTCTGAGAGGTTTTTACTAAGATCTAGACGAGAAGTAACAGATGGTAAACCTGGAGGCAAAGATACTAATACAAGTAAAAAGCAAGTTTCTTCTAATTTAAGCGACGAGTTTGCAGGTGTTGGGAATCCTGGGTTTACTAAGGACTTTTGTAGTTATGTCAATAGCAAGAAGATTGTACACATTGATGATGGAGATATTCAAAGTCTTCTGGATCATTTCAAGTATAGGAAGGTGCAGGATCCAATGTTTTCTTACGCAGTTCAACTAGACAAAGAAAATCGGATCTCGAATTGTTTTTGGAGAGATGGAAGAATGAGGTTTGATTATGATTGCTTTGGGGATGTCATGATATTCAATACAACATACCGTACCACCAAGTACAATATTCTCTGCGCATATTTTCTTGGGGTCAATCATCATTGGCAAAATGTAATATTTGGTGGTGCATTCTTGTTGGATGAGACTGTGGCTTCTTTTGTATGGTTGTTTAAATCATTTTTAGCATCAACAGGAAACCGGGCACCTAAGACTATCATCACGGATGAGGATCAGGCAATTTTAACCGCCGTAGCTGCAGTTTTTCCTACGTCTCATCATTGTCTATCCTTGTCGCAGCTTGCAATGAAAGCACCATCCTTCTCAGAGTTACTCAATACAAGTCCTGATTTTAGGGACTTATTTGATAAGTTGCACATTGGTTGCGATTCAGAAGCAGGATTTCATAGCACCTGGGATCAAATGGTGCAAGAGTATAATCTCGACGGTCAGGATTGGCTGAAGTCTCTGTACAAGAGCCGCCATAAGTGGTCATCAGCATTTGCAGGAGATACTTTTGTTGCTGGGATTGAATCTCCTCAAAGAAACGAGAGCACAGTTTCTGTTTTAGAGGGTTTAGCAGATGCATCAATTAGTCTGACCAACTTTGCAATGGCTTTTGATAATATTGTTTCCGGCATGCGATCAAATGAGCTAGCAGAAGAATTTTGCTGCAATCAGGGTGCACCTTCAGTTGCTGTGAGTAAAAGCTCTATTCTAACTCATGCATCCAAAATTTACACACACAGGATCTACAGTTACTTTGAGAAACAATTTCTCAACTGTCTTGCAACGGCATGGGCAGAGAATTCGTCTAGTGGGGCAATCTCAACGTTCCAGATTACCGAAGAAGGCAACACTCAGGTTTTCTACGTACAGTTTGATACTTCCAATAATGGTCTTAGATGCAGCTGTAGAATGTTTGAGTCAGAGGGAATATTATGTTCTCATGCTTTGAGGGTTCTAAACGTGGAATGCTTGAGTGAGATCCCTAGGCAGTACATTTTGAAACGTTGGACAAATGAAGCCAGGAAAGGAACAATGTCATATGAAGAAAGGGTTTTTTTAGATGTAAATTTGCCTGAAAATGAATTGGTATGGCAAAATAGTATGATTCGGATAGCCTTTAACATTCTTGATAAAAGTCAGTTCAAGGTTGGTAGCAGAGAACTTTGCCAGGAAAAATTATTAGCAATTGAAGATGCTATGGAAAGAGAAGCTGCAAGGCTGAAATTAAGTGAGATCGAAAATGGTGGTCTCAATGAGGTGGAGCATGGCAACAAAATGCGACGAGCTGTTGATGAATTGAATGCTTGTTGAATTAAACTTCCTTGCAGGGCAGGGAAGGCCATCGAACGGAATGGTATGATAGTCAATTAAACACTATCTTAAAGACATATCAAATGTATTATTATTATTATTGTTTGTTTAGGATTGCTGTTGGAAATTATTTTTACCGCAGGAAAAAGTGATGTTTGTAAATTGCTGTTAGAATAATTTTCTTAAAAGCGGAAAATTATTTTTTGAAAAAGTATAAAACAGTAGCTTTTTCGTCAAAAACACTTTTGTTAATAGCAGCTGTACTGTTTTTGTTTTTTACTTTAAAAGTTGTTAGTAAATTTTTCAAACAGTAATATTAAACGTTATTTTAATTTATGTACAAAATTTTAAATGACATTTATTTTGAGACGGAAGAAGTAATTAAATGCTTTTCCGTTGATTAGAACAACATGAAATGAATGTTGTTAACTAACTTGATCAAGTGCTGCACTAAGAGCATTCCCAACAAGCTCCTTAAATGAACTCCTTCTCTTATTAATCAATCTCACAAATAAAAAGTTTCTCCAACAAACTCCTTATTTTATCCTCTTTACTTTATTTTTTAAGAGCTCCCTAACTTACTTGTTATATTTATTGAGTCAAAAAGTGACTCCTTAATTTTGTTTAGTTTAAGGAGTCTGATAAAGCGTAAACAATTAAGAGCGTAAATTAAATTAAAGAGTGATTAAAAGATTGATAAAGTAGGGAGAATATAAAGAAGACTATTAGGAATGCTTTAACGATCTGTATGTTAGATCATCTTATTAAAACAACCCACGTTTCATTTTTACCAACCAACTTTTCGCGGTGGACTGCATATCTGAAACTCAACATATCTATTCAAACTCGATCTCGCGTCTACTTATTTATTCATTTCTATTTTAACGTGTAATTTTTATAATTCCACTCTTTTTATCGATTTTTTTCTATGATATTTTTAACATGTCTATTTTCATTCTTTCTAAAAATATTTATAATTTCGTCACGGCAAGCCATGTTAGTTGAAAACAAAGCCAAATTTCTAGATAGATGCAAAGGATTAATCAAAGAAAGAATCATTAAAATAAATATATATATTAAAATCAATCCACCAAACATAACAAGAACAATATATCAAACAAGTGAAGGTGACAAGTGTGGTATTTGGAGGGACTTCCACTTCAATCATCACTTTGATGCTCATTCTTAAACAATAAAGACAAAAATGTATACTCTCTCCTAACCCTAATCTTTTCTTTTTTCCATTTCTACTTATGGAAGTAAGTTGTAACTAAAAGGACTCCTTTTCTTAACCAAATATATCTATACCAACAACCACAATTAACACTTTTCCTGAATTTTGGCCATCAAATTTGTCACCAAATCCCTATTACAACTACATTGAACATCTTCGCAACCGTGACCGGATAAGAAGAATGATATTTATGTTAAAAAAATTCGATCCACACAAAAAATTGACAAGTCAGGACAATAGTTTCGTTGCACCCTTTTGCGCCAACGACAAGAGAGGCGGTTGCAACCCTTTTACATCCATGACTGCTTATAACGATAAGAATTTACTAACTTAAATAGAAACTTAGGGGTGAAAATCATTGATATTTTATATATATTATCAGTCTAAGGCTCCGTTTGTTTGGAGGAATTCATTTTTCAGGAAAATATTTTCCTGATTTTCCAACGTTTGTTACTAAGGAAAACTAAGTTAACAAAATTATAATTTAAAAATAAATAAAAATAATAATTATTTTTAACATATTTTTAAAGAAAATATTTCTCTTATTTAAAATATAAAATTATATTTTTTTATATCTTCAAATATTTGAATATGAAATACTAGAAAATATAATTCTATAAAATAAGATTCTAAAATATGAAAAATATTTTCCATGGGAAATCAATTTCCGCAAAAAAAGGATGGTAAATAAATTATAAATTGCCTCAGTTTATACTAATTGATTTTTTAATAATTTTATGGTATTGGAGGATCTCATGATTAAAAAAGAGATATGGGAGTTTATTAAAAATTGGTAGGTTAGAATGGACATGAAATGGAATTGGAGAATATTAAT
>CANYCX012867715.1:0-14166 GCA_948193385.1 Breynia disticha f. nivosa
TTTGGGACATATAGCATTATATGAAAGACTATTATGTCTGGTCTTTTAAAATATGTTGACATAAGTAGCCTACTCACATGGGCATGTTACTTGGATTCTATCTTTGTAGATAGAATGCTAAGGCTAGGTAATTATTAGGGAAACAGACAATAAGTAAATACCTCTTAGTAATTGTATCATTGAATATGTCATGATTTATTAGGTCATGTGAATTTAAAATGTGTGTGTAAATTTATAAATGCAAATACTATGGAAAGCTAGCCTAGTGTTTACGTTTTGTCAAATATCAAAAGAGCAGTCGTGTAAAAGGCTAAAAAATCGAATAAGGGAAGGTGTTGTGTGCAATAAAGATCGCAGCTTCTCTGTGATGTAATTTTATAAACATACGATCATAAGTTGAGAATACGTCATAACACTATTGAGTAGTGTGTAAGTGACCAAATAGTGGAAAATGTTTAAAGGTAAATTGATCTTAATTTTCCTTATGTGAGGCTCAATAGCGATTAAGATGATTCCTACAATTTTCATTCTTACTTTGGTATTAATGTGAAGTAGGTGTCATACGTTTAATTTGATAGGTTGTACAAATGTGCTACACTAGCTATGAGTTGATGCAGGTTAACTTTTGGTTGGATGTCATGATATGTGGTGTATTAATATTAAATAAGATTATTTTCAAATATACACTTGAGTTCATATGACATCGGGACCACATTACTGTATTCTTACGAGAAATGTGATTAATGTGGTTAATCACTAGTTTTTTCAAGATATTTAGTGAGTGTTTATGACAAGTTTTTATGAGATCAAAGTGAGTCAAAAACAATGTCATTAGGAAAGTAATCTAGGGAATAATCATGTTTAGTCAAGGATAGAAGATAGCAAGTAATTTTCTGTGTAATGAGTTGCGTGAATTGCCAAAGAAAATTCATTGATGGTCATGCATCGACACTACAAAGAGATGGAATATGATCCCTGAAGAGAGAATATGTACTCGCAATCGTCATGTACCAGTGGGAGATGAAAGAATAATTTATTCCGCCATGATATTGGATTCATCAAATAAATATAATTAAGTTAAGGGACTTAATTATAGTTTATTTGATAAGAGAATTAAATTAAAAGTATTTTTAGTTAAGGGACTAAAATACAAATATGACTGGAAAGACACCTATTCATCAAGTGGTACCTACCATTCTATAAATATGCCTTTTACTTCACATTTCAACACACTTAACAACCAAACAAAAATTAGATTTCTTCTGTAGAAATATTAGAATGAGAATTTTAAAACTCTTTCTTAGAATAGGTTCATCAGTATAATTCAAATGTAAGATCGGATGCGAAATATTGTCCACCTCTCAACATGCAGCATGTGTGGATATGAGTATGCCCTCAACATGGTAATGATATTCTTCTGTTGTCATAAAACGGATTACGAGGTCATAATTTGTGTTTGTTTTATTTGTTACTTTATTAGTTATGTGGTATATATTTCTTTCATTTTCAGTAAAATTATGGTCTCATAATGGGTACCACACGTAAAAACATATATGAGACCAATGCAAAAAATTAACTGAATAATAATGCACTCAATTTTCTCTAAGATTATGATCCATCTTTAAAGCTATTCATGTCTTGGCTCGACCCTGTTGTGCCTTTTTCACTTAGTTAAACTGACAGAGATAAGACAACTTGTAATAGTTGCTTGGTTGTAATGTCATGCCCTGAGTATGCATGAATAAGCATCAATAAAATACAGAGAAAATATCGTTCTATCAAGAAGAGTATTTTGTGTGAGATACTGAGTTGTACCTATGTGGCATAAATTCACTATAGATACTTGTTGTAGGTGAGTAAAAATACCAGTAATCGTATTTTTGGTAAGAAAGATACTAGCATACAAAAGTCACTATTTAAATTACTTTAAAGATCACATCTATATAGGATCACACTCACCCAAGTGAAAGATATTACGAAAGATGAACAAAGATTGAGTAAAAGAGGATTTTAACCATCATTTTTAATCATAAGTAGCTATCATGACTATCTTTGTTTTTAGGTCATAATTTTCTATCTCATTTAGATCTTGTGTGGTTGATATAATATTAATTTGAAAGGAAGTTATTCTCAACTGAAGGTTGAAGTTCGTTACTCAAGTGAAGTTTTTTCTTGTTTGAACTTGATCTTAGTAGGAATTTTTAACCCAAGAACGCATTTCAAATAATTTTTAACCACAAAAGTTGAAGAGTTTCTGGTGTTGATCATTTGGACAAAAGCAGTAAGATTGTTAGCGAGATCCTTAGTTCAAAATGACATCATTTTATTATGATAACCAGGATTAAACTATACAAATAACTCAAAAACCAAAACAAACCAAATATTTTACCCAAACTTTATCTGTTTTCGCTCATACCCACAAAGACGACTCTTTTTAGGTAACAAATAACTAAAACGACTTTGTTTCATAATAAATCATCAATTCTGTTACTAGAGATGAAATTCCATCTATGTATTATTAATCAAAAAAGTTAAATTGAGTTCAAATACTAACGTTAAATATCAAATTGGACAAAAAAAAGATTAATCGTAATATTATACTTTAAATAAAACATTAGACTCAAAATTAAACCTTATCTTGTTATGTTTAATGATCTAATATTCAACCAAATTAATAGTAACGTGGACAATTTGAAGAACTAATATTTGTTGGTTTAAAGTGCACTTCAATTCAAAGAGATGGATTGAATGAATTTTGTAAATGCAGAACAGAAAAGCCAATACTCCAAATTCTATCCTCAAAAAATCCTAACAAAAAGACGATATCTGTCAATATATTAACCAAAGTTGCATTTAAGCTTACCATAAAAGGAAATTTTGAGTTCATTTAGAACACAAACTTGATAGGATTTATGCTTCCAAGCAGCAAAAAAAGATATTTCTTACCAAACTATCTTTAATGCTACAAACTTAACAGGATTTATACTCCAAATTCAATATATTTCTTGACTCATTCACATACAGTATTTTGAGACACATTAGATGAATTAGGAGGTGAAACTCTTTTAGACTCCAAGAGTAACCTTAATTTCACTAAATTACAAGCACTATTGAAACATGTTATAACAAGTTTTCTGTATTACACCAGTTAGTTGATTCATTTGGTGGGAAAATATTTCCAGTACGGATCAATTTACAGTAGATATACGTTGTGTGATGTTACTTACAAGCATGCATATACATATATATGTATAGAGACCACAATATAT
This sequence comes from Breynia disticha f. nivosa, assembly GCA_948193385.1. Taxonomy (NCBI): domain Eukaryota; kingdom Viridiplantae; phylum Streptophyta; class Magnoliopsida; order Malpighiales; family Phyllanthaceae; genus Breynia; species Breynia disticha. Next base: position 3,270 of record CANYCX012867715.1, read on the forward strand.
AGGTATGCTATTAATCTATAAATTTCATAAAATGTATAGTTAGAATCTTCAACCTCATGCAATTAATTGTACATTATTTTCATTGTTTCTTTTGTAATTTTCTTAAAGAATTTTGGATTTAAGATAGTGATAGTTGTTGGGGTTAGAAACAAAAAAAAATATTTTTATCTCAACAATAACAAATCCTATCAAAATATTGGAGTACTTTTCCATAGTTTGAAATTATTTGGGTAATCAAAGTTGATCAAAAGCTTATATTAAGTAGATTATTGATATTTATTTTTTGTAAATAAACATTAAATAAATATTTCACGGTTGAGAGTATTTTAAAGAAAACACATAACATAAAACTTAAGAAAAAATACATTCATCATGAACAAGCAAATTAAAAACAATGAAACTAACCTTCAAAACAATTAATGCAACAATTTGAAAGCAAAACAACGAAAATGAAGTTTAAACCAAAGTAACAGAATGTTAAATTCATCAAAAGTAGATTACAAGTTTAAAATACACAAAACAAGTACTCATTACTTTAAGTAAATACTAAAGTAACTTTTTGTTGTTTGAAATTAATTATGTAGTCAAAGTTGATTAAAAGTTTATATTAAGTAAATTATGTATATTTGTTTTTGGTAAATAAACATTAAATGAATATTCTGCAGTTGAGAGTATTTTAATGAAAATACATAATGTAAAACCTAAGAAAAAAATACATTGTCACAAACAAGCAAATTTAAAAAATAAAAACTAAAAAAACAACTAATGTAATAATTTGAAAACAAAACAATGAAAAGGAAGTTTAAACCAAAGCAACATAATGCTAAACCTATTAAAAGTAGATTATAAGTTTAAAACAAGTAAATCATTACTTTAAGTGAATAAATACTGAAGTAACTTTTCGTAGTTTAAAATTAGTTAGGTGGTCAAAGTTGATTTAAAGTTTATATTTAGTAGATTAAGGATATTTTTTTGTTAATAGACATGAAATCAACCTTCTACAATTAGAAGTTATTTAAACGAAAATGTAAAAAATAAAACTTAATAAAAATCATTGATCATAAAAAAATTAAAAAAAAAAAGTTAAACCTAACACATATAACAATAAATGTTTATTTGAGCAACAATTTGAAAATAAGACAATGAAAAAGATATTAAATCAAACTATTAAAATATAAAACCTATTAAAATCTAACGCATCCACACAAAATAAACATTGGAACAAATTTTAAAAATAGAAACACAAATGCGAAGTAAAATCACAGTAAAGAAATACAAAAGAAAACTCTAAGTGAAATAATAAATAGACAAAATAAATAAAAGAATGGACAAAGAAAAGAACTAAAAGATGAAATTGAAATGAACAAAAACATACACGAACAATCAAACAAGGAGATTTACAAGGAGATGTTAATTATTTTTCAACTTTAAAGAAGAAGCTTCAACCATCATATGTTTAGAAATGGAGAGCCTGAAAAAAAAATGAATGAAAATCTATGAGAAGAAGAAATGTTAACGAAGGAAAATACCCAAAATTAAAAAAAAAAAAAAGGAAAGAGTGGACATAGAAGAAAATGGTAGAGAAAAGAAGAAGGCGAGGGTTGAGAGAGAAAAAAAAATGAGAAAAAAGAAATATCTAATAAAAATACAAAAGAATACTTTTGAAATAAGTAGTGGAGCTTTATTTTATTTTGAAGTAATTTTTAAAAACATAAAACGTGGATAAAAAAAAGAGAAAAGGGAAATGAATGCATTTGGACCACTTAAAAAAATGAGTTGTTTTCAAGTATAAGAGTTGATATTTTTAAGATAGGGTAACCTAAAAAATAATAGCGTATATCTTCAACACCAAATGGACAGCCCCATGTCTCCGGCTGTTGGGTTTAGCCGTAAAGTTTATTAACCTCTGCATGAAAAGTTTGAGTTTCGAGTTTTGTTGGCGCTCATTTATTAAGTATACAGCGTTAGCTGCTGGTCTCCGAAGACAACCCTTTTAGATCTTTTCTGCCTTGGAGATGAACAAACTCGATCCTCCTCTTAGATTTTTTGTAACAAAAAAATGGACAGCCCCATCACGTGTGTGAATTAATATTGAAGAATGCCAAACTTTGTTAAATTATTTATGTTTTGTTTCAATATCTTTTAGAAGATCCAAGGAAGGCGATGTGGTGTGAGTTGTGCGTTTTGTGCTGTGAATCAACGTTAAGTACTTGGAAGTTGGTGGCCTAATTTTTACAAACTATTTGAGAGTTTATGTCACATTTTCACCACTTGCCCTTCTTCACTTTGAATACATTAACAAATCTAAACAATATATAAATAAGTTAGTGTGAAAACTAATATAGCATTTTAAATATAGACTATCACTTTCGTCTGCCAACATCAATAAAATGCTCATTATTTATATATACATATTTATTTATTTATATTATTTTTAAATTATCGATTTGACTAGTAAACCACCTATTCGACTAATAAATTAATTACTCAGTCCCTTTATCGGTTCGATCATTGGTCCGATTCTAATAACACTGTTTTCTCTGATAGAGTCTTTAGAAAAAACCATAAAATATTGTTTTAGCTTCATATTCGATAAAGCCAGAGATACTGCTTTTAATCAGCCCACGGACTACAAAATATTTAATGGACAGTTTAGGCTTCACAATTTACACTAGTAATTCAGGGTGCTATTGCGACGAAGTACATAATTCAATCTGGAAAAATAAAATTCAAAGCTTTGTGTCGTGAATTTTGAAAAATATTTTCGAAATATTTTGTATTCTCATTTCTTCTGCTAATTCTGCCATTTTTTAAGTATAAATTGTCATATTTTTTAACATTCATATAGCATAACGACCAAAATGAATGAATAACTTAACTAGCAGGTACAATAAAATTCGTAATGTTCCTTCTAATAATTTTTAATATTTATAAATTATGTAGATGTGCCAGTCAAAGTTAATTTAAAGAAAAAAAAACTTTTTATAAATTACATTTACTACCTACGATTGAATATCCATGAAATATTCTCACACAAATAATCTAAACAAATATTTCTAGGTTAGACTAATAGATTGAGTTGAGTTGATATTATTGCAACTTGTCAATTCTTGTTAGATACTGTTGTGCTATTTTTAATCAAATGTCATTATTTATAATATAAACATTATAAAAATTAAATTCGTAGTATTTATATCGTATCATAAACGTATAATGACAAATAGTATTATCGTTAGAGTTGAAACTCTTTATGATGACATCAATAATGCATCCATTTTCCTTGTAGTTCATGTGTAATTTGAAGCTCAAATTTTTATACAAGCAAACTGACCTCAACATGACCAAGATCAAATTCGCATCAAATTGAGAATGAAAAAAAAAATGTGAGAAAACAATTTAATTTTCAATGACAGAAACCAAACCCTCACTACCTAATATTTTCATGTATGCACACACCCCACAATTTCTGTAGCAGCAACAATTATGATTCCTAAACCCTTAATTCTCTTCTGATTCCTGAATATGAACTACCATAAACAATCAAGGTCTACTGGTTCACCAGAACTTGATGGATCCTCATGATCGTCCAAGGACCTACCATCCTCTAAATGCTCCATTTTCATGTTTCGACTCGTGTTGGGGCAGTTATCGGCGAGCATCCGCAATACGGACTGTTCTTGCGTTAGAATATGATCTGGGTATTGGAAGTTTGTGACATTGGGCATGATTTGTGTGGGAAATAATGAATCTTGCAGTGAGGCTTTTGAGAAGAGAGCTGAAGGGGGTATGTTTGAGGAAGATGAAGAAGCTAAGATGTACGAATTTATGGTGTTGAAATTATTAGGCCTGTTGGAGAAGCAGGTCACGTTAGACAAATCTTGTTTGTTAATTGTTCCGGTCTCACTGTTGTGTGGTGGAGAATCCATTAATGGTGGTAGAAGTGATGGCCTGAACTCAGTCCCACACGAGCCCGTCTTCGAGAATCCTGATATATGGATCTTTTTTCCAGAATGGCTCTTCTGAAAAACTCTGCAAATAACCCATTCATTCTGCAAGATATGCAGAAGTCGTCAGCAAAAGCAATAACAAAACCGAACAAGAAACAGGGAAGAAAAGTTTACTTTGGAAGTTTTTGGGAGATTACAAACTGAATATTTTCCTTCTAATCTGTATTCATGCATGACCCAATTGGTTTTTTCTCCTTTTGGGGCTCTTGCTTTATAAAAAACCAAAGTCTTCTTCATTCCAACAAGTATCTTAGCCCTGTAAATCTCCTTATCTTTGCCCGTAGCTTTCCAATAACCTGCATCAGTTGCTCTATTCGTTCTCAGCCCAGTTGGATATTTTCTGTCTCTCATACAGAAAAAATACCATTCTTTTTCACCCATTTTGGCTCTGCCTTCATTGATCAAACACAGAATACAAAGTTAGAACATAAACAAGTCATCACCAATCGCAAAACACATCAGAGAATTCCAATTCAAGTGAGAACTTACGAGGCAAATCCCATGGTTCGCACTTGTTCATGTCAATTTCACCAATTGCTCTTGCACAGAAACAATTATCAATCACTTTAGGCGACAGGTAGTGAGAAATAAGTTCTTCATCGGTTGGATGGAACCGAAATCCTGGTGGCAAGTCTATCTCTTCATCTTCGACACTCGTGACTGAATTCTTTTCCATAGCTTGTAACTCTCCCTCTCTTGTTCGAATCATCACAAAATATTACAAAGTTCTAAACAAAATCAAAAACCAATATAAACAAAATATATATAGTAACTGTAGCAGTTCTATTAGTGAAATTAATTTCTAAGAAAATGGAATTGAGAGAGAGAGAGAGAGAGGTGTTGAGGAGGAAGGGGTGAAATAGGGAGCGAGGAGGTTAAGGTGTTCTGAAGGAAGAGTGAGATGGTAGGCTAAAAATATATAATACATTATTAATGTAACCTGACTAACAAAAAAAGTAACAGTATTAAATTTTTTAATTAAATATCAGAATTTTAGAAATTAAAGTGCTGAAAGAATAATTAAAGAAATCAGAGGAATAATGAATTTAAATTAAAGAAATATTTTATGGGTTCAACCTAAAAATATAGATTGTCATCACAAACGTCTACTTAATTTATACAATTGTTGTTGTTCACATGGTAGGCTATGGCCACCCAGAAATTTCAAGGTTTTCTTACATTGCACAATTATTTGTGACTTTTTTAAAAGATTTTCATTCCACAGAAAAAAAAGGAAATTCATTAAACATAAATGTGAACCAGTCTTTTAAAAATAGTTTAAAAAACAAATCGATTAATTAAGCATTTGTTACATTTTGACTAATGAAAAAGAAAAACAACAGTTTTGAACTGAAATCGATTTGTGTGAAATGACAATATCCAATGAAATAAAAGTTTGTTAAGCAAAGGAATATGCAGAGTTTGTGAAGTTCATTTTTTTGTTTATATCCAAACACGTATGATTAATATTAATTCTTTCATTAAAATATCTCAAGTGGAAGAAATGACATATGCCTTATTCAATGATAAACAGTATGCTCTTCCTCACAAGGCTGACTACATCATAATGAAAGGGGGGGGTTAAATCTTCGTTTTAAAAAAATTGTGTTTTTTCATATTATATGTCGTTTTGTATTATAATGTAGTATTTAATACTTTTTTTAATATTACTCTTATTAATTTTACATTTCTAATACAAATTTAATTTAGTTGTTATTATTATGTGTCAGAGTCAAAGGGTATAATAGTCAATTGAACACAAACTTGAGACACTAAATGTATTCTTAATCCGTGTGCAAAACTTAAAACGATATTTATTGTGAGACAGAGGAAATAATTAGTATGTGTGCTTTTACTCTAACTCCAATCAAACTCCAAAACTATTTAAATCAAATTTACTAATCTTTAGCAATTAATCCAATTAAATGCTCAATTCAATTTGGATTTCACTCATTAATCTATATCTTTTTTTTTTTAAAAAAAAAAGGAGTTTAACTAGCCCACGAACCAAAGGCAGAGAATCTCTTAGAGATCTAATAAACCAGCATGTTAGACCTATATGTCTCCCCTACCGGTAGACGAAGGGTATAAATCTATGTCTTTAATACTTATTTTAACACATTTTATTTAGCACAGTTTATTTTGATTGTCTCTTATGAACAAGATTAAGGTGTTAATGTTTTAAGTGTCTACAGATTCTCGTGATCATTTTCCTTAAAATCTCTACCTTTGATTTTTTTTATGATTATTATATTTGTATTACGGCCAAAAGTATTTCTGAAAATGCCACAATCCTATTTGTCTTAAAACATCATAATCTAACTATCATATTTATAGCGTATATTTTAAAAACTTTTCTTGTCATTCACATATATATTTTGTTAAAGTTGGCTCAATTTTCTTAGTGGATTGAATTCTATTTGGAGGTGTATTGAAGAAATAGGTGTTGAACTTCGTCGAAGAGATATTCGGTGTCGTGTAGTGAAACCGGGGAGTTACACAGCCTGTAAAACTGGTCCGGGTTGAAAGAAAGAATTCTCACCAACCCCCACCTACCACTCACCTACTCTTCACCTACCATGAATTGTATTTCTATAAATAGGCTTGTAATTTCATTCATATGTATCTCTTGTTCTAAAACTCAATAAAGCATATTATCTCTCTGCCCGTGGAGTAGATTACATTGATCGAACCACGTAAATCATTGTGTTCTTGTGTGATTGTGTTTCTCTCGTTTTCATTATCCGCAAATCTATTGCCCGATTTTATAACAATTATGAATTCAAGCTTCACCATAAAAAGAAAGGTTTGAAGTATTTTAAAATTGAAAATCAATTTGGTTCGAAGATTTTAGGTATCGTATCCAGAATGGCCAATTTATCAGTGAAGATTCAGCTGCACAATTTAGATGTTCCACTTAAGGATTCAAGTTCTGTCTCATTAAACACGACACGGCCTCCTCATGTAGGAGATGCAGTCCAGGGGGAGATGCAGTACAATTTAGATGTTCCCCTGGGTCTAGTTGGCATGGAAAACCCAAAAAGGTTGTTGATTGGGTGGCTTGTTTCAGAAGACTCATTTTTCAAAGTCATCTCTGTGGTAGGAATGGGAGGGATTGGTAAAACTGCACTTGTCAAGCATGTCTATAATGATTTTGAAGTACAAAAGCATTTTGCCATTCTCGTCTGGATCACTCTCTCACAGACCTTCAGCTTTGAGGAAATCTTGAGAGATTTAACTCGTCAAATTGTTGACGGAAGCCGGCTGGCTGTGCCTCAGGGAATTGAAACAATGGGAAGTCGGGGTTTAGTGAAGGTAATTAGAATGATCCTCCATGATAGCAGAAGTCTAGTTGTCATTGACGATGTTTGGAACTTAGAAGCATGAGATGCAATCTGTTGAAGACCTTATGATTTTAATGCTACAAATGAAACCAAAATTGAAGAAGGAGCATTTTGATTCATTTTGATCATAGCATTATGTTTTATGTTTTGTTTTTGAAGGAATGGAGCATGGTTACTGTTCCATCAATCTTTGATTGATTCAGTTGTAATTAGACCAGTGCAATAGTGTCTGCAAGTTGTTATTGTGTATGTAATGATTGTACAATTGGTTGAAATCCATTGGCAGATCTGTAGGTATGATTTGCTATGGAAGTTGTTGAATGTTTTGACTTGCACTGTAGCAGGAATAGTGATTCTTGCCTAAAGCTTGTAATTCTAATTGAATTCAGTATATAAGTTAATGAAATGTAACTTTTATGGTGCGTGAATGTTTAAACCACCACCAGAAATCCTCTAGCTCATTTTCTTTAAGTTTCTGCACATATTTACTGCAAAAATCTGGAAATCCTCAAGAACATGTTCTTTGTGTTCTTGAGTGAAACCCAGAAAATTCAGATTTACTGCTGATTCCAACACAATCAAGTTTGCATTCCCTATTGGTAAGTATGGAAGTCGAATCATGCTCACAACGCTTAATCATAAAGTAGCCCGTACTACTTGCTCTGAGTTCAAAGGAGAAGTGTATTTTGTCGAACCATTATCTCGTAAAATGACTTGGGAATTGCGTGGCAGAAATTTTCCAAAGAGAAAATACCCTCTATTTTATGCTGCGGTGTTAGATGTGTAGGGGGCGCTACCTGATATAATCCTGGCATTGATACTGACAGAAAGCTCGAAGGATTAGCAAAGTATTGTTACTTAGTTACTATGACTTACCTTTCCATCTAAAAGCTTGTCTACTTTATATTGGTATGTTTCCTAGAGATTATGAAATTAATTGTTTTGATCTGATTCGTTTATGGATTGCTGAAGTTTTGTGGAAAAGGAGGAGGGTATGACATTGGAAGAAGTTGGTTTCATTTACTTAAATGAGCTTATTGACAGAAGTTTGGTTCAAGTAGCTTCCTTAAACGACGACGATTCTATTCTAACATGTTGCATTCATGTTTTGCTGCGAGAAGCTCTTCTTTTCAAGTCTTATGATCTGGGTTTTGCGTTGATAAACAGCAGTAACAGAACATGGCTTCGGAAAGCTCGACGGGTGTGTCTTCATAAAAGCTGTTACATTTATGTGATGTGCCCAAGGGGATTCGATTTATTTTGATGTTGGATTTGGCAGATAAATTTTCGTCAAAAGTTATATCTAGATCTAAAAGATATTTTAGGCAAGTCAAGGTGCTGGATTTGAGTGATGTAAAGTTGCAGGTAGTTCCAAATACGATCACCAAATTGTTTAAAAAATTGAAATATTTCAGCTCAAGATGCACAGAACTCAGAGTCATTCCATCTTCAATCGGGAAGCTTCGTAACTTGGAAACACTGAAACTGTACAACACACATGTCACCAAATTGCCTCTCGAAGTTGTGAATCTTCAACACCTTCGTCATCTGATTGTTTATCATGAACAAAGAACAAGCAGCCCTTTAGCTCTACCTAAGATACGTGGTTTTGATGCAATCTGTGGAATTGGAAGTTTGAAATCTCTCCAAGAACTCTTCTATATGGAATTAAATCGAGAGAATTAGGTTGCAACCACAATTACAGAGCTTGGAAGATTGACTCAATTAAGAGAACTTGGTATTCTTAACTTGAGAAGACAAGATTGTCCTGCATTGCTCTCTTCAATCGAAAAGCTTACCAATCTTCGCCAGTTGTGTATAGAATCAGCAGAGGAAGAAATCATCGATCTGCAGCACATCTCTTAACCTTCTTCCTACCTCCGATGGTTGATCTTGTCTGGATGGTTGCTCTCTATAACGTGGCAGTATTGAAATTGTATGGCAGTCAGTTAAGAGAAAATGTGCTGCAATCAGTTCAAGCCTTGCCAAACTTGGTGCATCTTGAGCTTTATAAAGCTTCGGACACAACTGAAATGTGTTTCGAGATCGAAGGGTTTCAGAAACTCAATACTTTACAGCTCGAGGAGTTGCAAACACTGAGGCAGGTGGAGGTGAAGAAGAGTGCAATGCCTTGTTTGGAGAATTTGTTTATTCGTCGATGTTCAGTTCTGAAGAATGTGCCATTGGGAATTGAAAATCTTGCCAAACTTAAAAAACTCGAGCTTTCAGAACTTCCAGAGGGTTTAATTTACAGCATTGATCCCTCTAAAGGAGGCCATGAATTTTCAAGATTGAAGCACATTGAGAAAGTTCAGATCTGCATCTATAAAAATGGGAGATGGTTTGAACGTACATTGACGCCAAGTGTAAATTAGCTGATAAAGGTAAACATAAAGAATTCCCGATTCTATATTCAATTTTACAGCAAATTACAGTGAAGTGAATTCTCATTTCTCATATGTAAATTATTCTGAAATTTTCTCAGGTACACGGATAAAGTATGCCAGAAATTCTGTATTGCCCTCGGCACCCTTTAAAGGAGATTCGATCCACCCTTTGTTGCAAAATCCGAAATTCTCTATGCCCTTTATGATCTTCTCAAGAACCTACAACATAAAAAGAATCCGTCTGGTGTTAGCACAAAAGACTATCAGATAATTTCATTGTTGTATTTTTGTCATGACCACCCGGTATTCCCACCTTTGGTCAAGAATAATTCGGAATCAAAGCGGGGCACAACTCCTGTTTCAAAAGGACGATTTCACTGAGATTCGATCCTGGAAGCACACTAAGTCGAACCTCACAATGAGTTGAGTTGTTAATGTAACATTCTAGATATTTTTCGTCGTAAAATTACGATAAACATGTATTTTATTGTTAATATATAAAGATATAAGAAAGTTTGATCGAAGGTTGACGCGAAACGATCGACGAAAAATCTGAAATTAGGAAGTACGAGCAGTAGACAGCAAAGTACGCGCGGTCGCTGCCACCACTCGTACTTCACTGCCACCACGCGTAGTGAGCTGCCAGCTTGAAAAAAATATAATTTTCGATCGATTAACCGACAAAGTTTCATTTCAGTTTCTTCAACCTTATTTTCTTCACAGCTTTGGCAGAAAAGCAACTAGAAACAACAGAGGGTTTGGTGAATTGAGAAAAGAAGGATTTTAGCTTGGTTTTGGAAGGAAAATTGATAAGGTAAGATGAAAGTTAGTTGATATATAGTTTATGATGAATTTTGGATGGATTTAATACCTGTTTTAATTGCTGGAAATTAAGGAACTTTGTTGAGATTGATGTTAATAGATTAGTAATGTCTTTAGGAAGTGTTTGGATGTGTTTTGTGAAAGAATTGATGGAAGGAAAGGGCATAAATTTAAAGTTTAGGAATGGTTGATATTAAGTTGACATTAAGTTGAAATTTAGCTGAATTTTGGTTATATTGATTGAAAAGTTGCTGGATTAATGTGTTATGATTGAAATGGAACTTGAATTTGATTTTGGTAATGACTTAGAAGTGTAAATGGATGATTGAATGGAATG
>CANYCX012869278.1:0-19512 GCA_948193385.1 Breynia disticha f. nivosa
TAAGTGAGGAACTTAGGTAGTGGAGTAGGTGTTTGATCCGAACCACTCTAAATCATCTGTGTCATTTATTGTTTTCTGCCATTTATTTTTGTCAACACAAAACATCCGCAAAACTTAGAAAAAATCTATCAGCTCTATTCAACCCCCCTTCTAGAGCTGATCTTTGTCCTACAGATTTCTTTCCTCTCGCGTGCGAGACATGTTTTCTATTCTCAGGCGACATTGAGCGCTTGAGATCAACCTTTTACTGGGTGACCGAGGGGCCAAAGAACAACACCTACCCTACCCCAGTTTACCAAAAGTGAGTTCGCAACTGGATTTTCCCAGCTTATTAGCGAACCCTCACTCACATGCGCCTGAAGGACATAATTGACACGATGCTGGAAGAATGCCACCCAGATTGGCACTTCAATGCGGCACTCTCGATCTTGTGGAACCCAAGTTTCAATAAATTCCAATTGCCCGAGGGTTTCATGTCCATTACCCTTTTAGATGTGCAGATCTTGTCTTTTGCGGTAGTTGTAGGGGAGCCACTCCCTATCGAGTATTCGCTTGACCTACGCACAACGGTCACTGAGCACATGGAAGGCTTCAAAGCTAAGAGAGATGATGGAAAGCGTCCCATCTCTTAATCGAGCTTAGAGCCCAAGGATGTGAATGAGAAGGTCTTTCTGGGTCAGCTGCTCGACTTGAGTGAGCTGATTGACTTTTTTTGGTACTTCCTGAGCAAGTACATATTTGCCACACCCTCCAAGAAACCTGTAGTCAACCTACTCCCCTAGGCGATCGTGCTCGCGAATTGGTGCCACGCGGGCTTCGCCTATCCAGTCGTATTTTCCCGAGTGATACTGGCTGCCTTCTACAATGGCATGTCCTGTATCACAGGTAAATCACTGCCCTCGTTGCTGAGCATCCCATACTGGCCTTTATCTAGGTGGATGGGCTCCTACTTTGCTGAGGCCCGTGCACATATCAACAAACAGCTCAAACGGCCTTCAATAAAGTCGGTGTCTAGCATAGGCTACATTGACTACTTAATGAATAAAGGTGGATGTTGCCAACCCAGATCAGAGGACAAGTGGTTCATCCACTATTCCAAGCTCAAAAACTCTGAGCTAAATGCCTTTGGCCCCAAAACGAAAGGTTTTAACCCTAACACCCAGCCTTGCGAATTGCCTTTGCCTAAGATGACTTCGGGTCAGTCCTTCATGGGAGTAGAATCCTACACTCCCCACTTCAATTGTCGCTAATTTGGGCTCGTTCAGTAAGTTCCCTACCCATTGACTCACGCCTGTAGTCAACCCTGGGAGAAATGTGTAGGCTACAAGTTCGCAGACTTTTTTCTTGACACGTTGAAGAAATACGAGGCTATTCCCCAGAAGTTTTTGCCTAATCTGCTCGCCTATCCATGAGTAGATCCCACATTCAAATGATGGTGGACAAAATACTGGCAATCCCAGTACACTCAAGGTATTCACGTTGTTCTAAATTTATTTAATATCAGATTCACATGCACTTATCCTGTTGTTTGGATCTTTTCAGAAAAGTAGGAGCAACTCGCGGAGGAGCTCCCTAAATTCTTTGCTTTGGCTAAGAAGAAGCGCATATAAAAACAAATCGGCGAGCCAGTCAAACGCAAAGCCCCTATGGCCTCGCCAAGGAAACCAACCAAAAAGAGGGCGAGCACACCCTCTAAGAAGTCTAAGGAGGCAAGCGAACCTACTGAGAAACCTCAGAAGGAGAGCCAACCTTCGAAGAAGGCCGAGGGGGTGGCTAAACCTATCAAGAGGCCTCAGGCAGGCAGTAAACCTTCGGGAATGGTTGACGAAGCAAGTGAACCTCCCCCAAAAAGAAGAAGGTTAATAAAGCTAAGTGAGGTCGCTGCTCTACCCACTGAGGAGGCTTCTTCTGTTTCTTCTCCTGAATCAGTTCTGTCTTAGCCCGTACAGCCAGCAACTTTGGATTGAGAAGACTCATCTCCTAAAGTCATTGAGTTATTGCCCCAGACATTTCCTTCGCCCCCAGAACAAAAACTATCGAGTGCCTAGGTAGGCCACCCATTCGCATTCCATGCATTTGGCAAGGGAGCAGGTCTCTGCGTTCGCGAGTAACCAAGATGGGGTCGTCTGCTATAGATGCACTCTTCCAAGTGCACTGCTGGCGTGTATGTAAAGGCCGCTTCAACTTGGTCCTCACTTTTTTCTTGTATACTCTGGAATACCCTTCAGGACGTAAGCGTTTCTCTTTCTCAGAGTTATTTCCTGGGAGAGGCGACAAATGCAAACAACTGTTGGTCGCAGAACAGAGGGAGAAGGATATGGACCCGCATCTCACCCAAATTGTAAGAAACAATGCTTACCTTCTTCTCCTTAATAATCATTACCTCCACAATAGTCACTAATTCCCTGTTTATATGCATCAGCTTGCTATCTCCAAGCTAGAGCAACATGGCGCGAGACCTCACGGTCCTGGAGAAAGCTCTGCTTCCCTTTTGGAAACGACTGAGGAGGAGATGGTTTCGCGAGCCTCTTAACCTATGATTGCCATTCCTCTGCGAACAGCGTCTGAGGACGAGTTTGATGCGATGATGAGGAAAGCCTTTAACGACGAAGGCGAAGGAGAAGACGCAGAGGAAGATACACCTAGCCAATTTTTAGACGTCCAGGAATGCGTTGCTTCCCCTGTTGCACAAGGTTCGTATCTTCACACTTTCATCCTTGTGACCTTGTTTCATTTAACTTCTTTTCCTCGCTCTAGTTAAACCTGAGCGAAGCGAGCAGAAGCCTCCAATTCACGAGGTGGAAAGCGACCTGGGGTCTCCCTCCCGCGAAGCTTCCAAGATAGTCGCATCAGTCTTGGAGACGAGTTCTCCACCGACCGAGGATCCTATCGTTCCAACCGCGATAGAGGTTTAGCCTTCTTGTTTGCCAATCACCATCGTTCTAACCTCTTTGCCACACATTGCACCAACGACTGATTCATATCCTCCTCCGCCTCCCAACGAGACAATCCCTGAGGTACGTCTATTCCAATTTCTACACCCGCCATCTCGCAAGGAAGACCAGAGACTGGTTTAAGACGAAGCCTCTCGGGCTCCTTCGCTGAAAGCTACGTGCTTTCTCCTAGCCCAGGTATCAGTGTTGCTTCCTTCAACTCACTCATCATTTATCTTTCGTCTGCTATTAACTCGAACTGAATCATTGCATCTCACATTCTTCCTCATTCCACTGTCTTGCGAGGCTCTCTTCAAGTGCCTTCCATAGCACAGCTCACAGCCCTCGCTGCCCGAATAAGAGATATACTTAGTGCCAAGACCGTCCTGTGGGAAGGAGTTTTGTACAGGATTTCCTAATGACCTTTCGACTCAACATATTCCTGCACGAACTCCTAGACTGGATCAAAAGTACAAGTGTCAGCGGAAAGTGGTACTGGCGAAGGAGAAAGTTTGGCTTATAAGGCAACAACTCGAAAAGGTCGAGCAAGAGGTTGTTTCCACCAGAGAGAAGTTGCAGGCCTTCGAGCAAAAGGAACAACGAGTTCACCATGCTAAACATTTAACTTCTCTCTACGACCTTAGCCTCTATGCCCAGTGTACCAGCACTTTTACCTTAGAAAGCCTCTTAGATTGGTGCGACAAGTCCTCGGGTGAGGCACAAAATGTAAACCCACCATTGCAATAAATGGACATTTATTCACTTCAATTTTTTTATTCGTCAATATTCGATCGCTCGAACATCTCCCATAACTCAGGAAACTTAAACTGTAATGCCACCTTGTTCGCCTCCCAAACTGAAGGAATGTATTTCTTTAAATATTTTCCATTTATTCCTCGCTTATGAGGAACACCCTCCAGCGATTCTAACAAGTATGCATTCCTCGAAAAAATGTTCAAAACTCTAAATGGTCCTTCCCAATTTGGAGACCACTTCCCAAGCGAGTGATCTTTTTTACCCAAAGGAAAAATAATCTTCCATACTAAGTCTCCAATCCAAAAACTTTTGGTTTTGACATGTCGATTGTATGTTCTTGCTACTTTCTCTTTTTGCACTCTCAGTGAATCCAAAGCCCTTAGACGAACATCATCTAATGCTTCTAATTCAGTCATTATAGCATCATTATAATCTACACATGTAAAATCATTTTGCTTAGCCACATGCAATGACTTAGCAACTATTTCAAAAGGCAACACTTCATCATGACCATATACTAAATGGTACGGGCTCGCGTACATACTGCCTTTGTACCCAACTCGATGAGCCCACAATGTTTGTTGCAATAATTCAGGCCAGTCTTTTAGGTTCCCCTGAATCATCTTCTGAATGTTTCCCTAAATTATTTTATTTGTAGATTCAGCCTACCCGTTCACCTGAGCATAATAAGGCGTTGAATTAACTATGTTAAAGCCAAATTCATTCGCGAACTCTTTCATATCTTTTCCATTAAAGGTTGTAGCCTGATCAACTGTTATGGACCGTGGAATCCAAAACTTGAAAATTATATGCTCCTTTATAAAACCTATAACCCCATTATGGGTTATAGTCTTCATTGGAATCGCCTCCAGCCATTTAGTAAAATAATCAGTCGTGGCTAAAATGAACGAAAATTCCCCTTTCACAGAAGAGTTTATCTCACCAAGCGCATCCATTGCCCAACCTCTAAATGGCCAACATTTTACAATTGACTGAAGCTCTATTGCAGGCACGGGAATGACTGCCCCATGCCTTTGACATTGCGTGCATCCCCTTACCATAGCCATGCAGTCTTTTCGCATAGAAGGCTAGAAGAAGCCATGTCTTCTGATTAACCAAGACATTTTTTTGCCAGCCTGATGTAATCCGCATAAACCATGGTGCGACTCTGCCATTATTCCTACGGCTTCATCCACATTCACACATCGCAATAGCAACCCATCCCCTCCTTTTCGGAACAACTCGTCATTGATTAGAATAGAGTTGCTCGAAATCATTAAGGCCTTTCTCTCAACCAGGGATGGATTTACTAGGGTGAACTTGATGTTGTCTCGCCAATCCTCCTCTTGCGAAATGATCAAAACCACATTTACAATTTGATTTTCAGGTTTTGTATGTCCCTCAATCACCGTTAGTTCTTTGATTAGCTCAAATGAGACCTTAAAACATTTTTCTAGCTGAGCAAGCTCATTGGCAACAACATTCTTTGTTCGAGGGACGTGTTGAATTCGAGTAACCTCTAATTATCCCATCAATTGCATATCTCGAACTCTAGACTTTTCTAGAGTTGGATCCAAACACCTCGCTTACCTAGTGATTTGGTTTATACCAGTTGGGAATCACCAAATATTTCCACACAAGGTACCCCTAAGTTTCATGTTAAAATAAGACCCATCACTAAGGCCTCATATTCAGCCTTATTGTGGGTACAATTCTTGCTAAGCCTTTGTGAAACATACACAGGTGCTCGTCCTAGAATGATAAAAAAAACACCTATACCTTGGCAAGACTTGGTACAAGAACCATCAAAATATAATTGTCAGGGAGTTGTTCCTAAGTATGTTACTTCATTTGTAACATGTTCATTGCTAGGAATTGGATGATCAACGAGAAAACTTGCAAATGCTTTCCCTTTAACAGACTTCTGAGGAACATAAACTAAGTCATACTGTATCAAAGACACACTCCACTTACTAATATGTCCTTTTAACAAAGGACTCGTGAGCATAAACTTAAGCACATCAGTAAAGGCAATAACAAAAATTGTGTAGGCGAGAAAATAATGACGTAATTTTATTGAACCAAAATACAAAGACAAACATAGCTATTTTATGTAAGAATATTTACATTCAGCTCCTAACAAACGTCTACTTAAATAAAATATAGCCCTTTCTCATCCCTCGATGTCTTGTACCAACATGCAGCATATTGAATCCTCTGTCGTAACCATATACAACTTCAAGGCTTCCCAACTTCCGGCACGACTAAGACAGGGGGCCGAGTCAAATAGCTCTTGAGATCGTTGAACGCTCTCTGATGTTCGCTTTCCCAGATGAAATTTTATGAAGCACTTAACTTAAGCAATGGTGAGAATGCTCGTGTCCTACCTGCAACATTTGAAATAAACCTTTGTAAATAATTTACGTGGCCCAAAAAACTTTGTAGCTCGCGCTTATCTTTAGGAGGTTGCATGACGATTATAGCCTTAGCTTTATTAGCATTGACCTCCATGCCCTTGTTATGAACAAGGAAACCCAAGAACTGACCCGACGAAACACCAAACATGCATTTCAATGGATTTAGTTTTAATCCATGATGTTTCATAAGAGCAAATGATTGAGCTAGGTCATCAATATGTCTTTCCCTTGACATTAACTTAACCACAATGTCATCGATATAAACTTCTACACTGTGCCCAATGACATCGTGAAAAATCAAATTCATGGCCCTTTGGTAAGTCGCGTCAGCATTTTTCAAGCCAAAAGGCATAACTACCCATTCAAAGGTACCCAGAGATCCAGGGCATCTAAAGACAGTTTTGTGAATATCCTCTTCTGCCATATAAATCTGATTATACCCAAAATATCCATCCATAAAGGAAAAGATGCGATATCCAACATTATTATCAATCAGCATATCAGTGACAGGCATAGGATATTCATCCTTAGGTGTACTCTTGTTAAATCTCTAAAATCAATGCAGACACGAATTTTGCCATTTTTCTTTTCACTAGGACTATGTTAGAAATCCATTCGACATACCTGGACGTACAAATGAAGCCTACTTTAGTTTTTGAATTTCCTCACCAAGTCCTTAATCTCGTCGGTCATCTTGCGAGGTGATTGCTTAACTGGCTTGAACCTGGGCTTGGTGGGTAGCTTGTGTTCCACTAACTCGCGATCCAACCCAGGCATCTCATGGTAATCCCAGGCAAATTATTCTCAATTCTCCTTGAGTAACCCAATCAAGGTTTCCTTGAACGGGTTTTCGAGCAAAACCTTGATCCACGTGACTCGCGGTTCTTCAGGTGAACCTAGGTTTACCTCGACGAGGGGGTCCCTCGCTTACGGTGGAGTAATCTTTATCGCTGAAGATAACTCCAAAGGCACAAAATCGTCTCACCTCGAGACTTCACCTTCTTCGAGACAGTCTACACCTAGACTGCGTTACACATTAACTCTTTCTTCCACAAGTTCTTGTGAAGAAGTTACCCATTTCTAGGACTCGCGAGTCCCCACTTGAGTGCGGATGTCTTCAATCATCTGCATGGTCTTTGGGCGAAGGCTTCCCAACTTTTCTAGGGTCTTCGCTATCTGCTTCATCGTCAGCTTCGTATACTCGCGAATCTGGCTCTGAGTCGTTGGAATGAACACCGCTTCCTTTCTGGTCGTCCTCGCCTGCTTCCTTCACCACATTGACCTGAGCAGTCAATGCCGCCAGTGTCTTCCAATATGGCACCATCTCATCTCCTAAGATACCAATGTCAAGAAAATATGTCTCAACATATTTAACGTTAGGGTTAACATGCACAATCTCAACATTGTTGCCATGATAGAAAGCAAGCTTTTGATGTAGGGTAGATGGTACACACTCATTGCAATGTATCCAATCTCTTCCTAACAATGCATTAAATGTAGGGCTGGGAATGTCCAATACTTGGAAAGCCAAGTTGGATACCTTAGTCCCTACTTTGATTGGTAACGCTATAATACCCATGACCCGCATGGAACTTTTGTAGAAACCAAACACATTTGAATCAGACAAGACTAAATCTCGCTCGGCCTTGTTCATAATACTCAACATTTTGTATGGAAGGATGTTTACCACTGCTCCCTGTCAATGAGTATTTGGTCGACCAACACATTGTTGATTTCATCTTTAATATGTAAAGCCTTAAACCTAATTTCACTTGCATGCAATCTTTCAAATTTTATGTATTTACTTGAGGACTTCTTGGGTAATTTTGCAGCCACCTTTTCATAGGGTGCGACACCTGTTATATCCACCTCAATTGCTGCAGCAGTATGATCTTCTAAATCACCTAGGTGATTCTCGAGCTCTTCATCCCTGGCTTTATAAGTTGTGGGGAGTGTCAACACCATCACTTCAGATGGTCGCGGGAAATACAACGGGGAAATCCCCAAATTAGATGTAATCATCCTCATCAACAGAAAAATTGGTGTTGTAAGAAGACTCTTCCTTTGCCTTCTCAGCGACCATTTTTCCTTTACTAGGCTCGGTATTACAAACCTCCTCTATCTTCAATCCACAATCCTGAGTAGGTGAACATTCTATTTCAGCTAGTTCCTTCTGGACTGATGTTAGGTCCACCTTGATTTGGGGCGTGGCCCGAGATGCACCCTTCCCTTGAAGTTGGGAAAATTTAGCAGCTTTCTTATTCTCCCTTCTACATTTAGATTCACTCAACTGCATTTGAGATCCTTTAGCAACAACTGTCTTCCAAACACCAGCTTCCGCTTGCTCAGGTTTCACAAACCTCGCCCCCTTGCTTCTAGGCTTAGCCTGCCCAGCCATCATGACCTGCTTTCCTTTAGGCTGGAAAGAACCAAAGTCAAAACGATGTCCTTTCTAAGCTTGCAAACTTTCAATTTTCTTGTAAGGGGCAGGCCTACTTAGCACACTAAACAATGTTGTCATGTACATCGTGGGCATCTTTCCTTTTGCTTGGGTTCAACCTTCAAGGCTCGCCCTCGAGCGAATGCAGCTTGTAGCCTTTGGTTCTTTTGGAAGAGCAATATCTCTTCTCTGACAGCTTCCTCTTCCTTCTCGACCTGCCTTTTCTCGGTGATCCCGACGCGATAATTCTCGAAGTGAAAATGAGGCATCGAACCCTTAATAAAAAGGTTCTGTCAGGAATACCTAACCTCGAAGCCTTTAACCCCGGGTGGACTCAGCTCGAGCGCGACCTCTTCCTTGTTGGAAAGGTCATACTAGTTATAGTACCTGTGCTCGCGGAGAAAAACCTCGAAGCTATCGCAAACATTAGTGGTGTGCAAATCAATCATATTCCATATGAACTTATGTGGCATGTCCTCAGCAAAGATCGGCCATCACTCCCATCTGATTGATACGATCAAAAACCTCGTTGGCGATCTGGACCTCACCACCGACAGAATACGCTGGCTGCAAAACAGAAAAGTTTTCTATTAGCATACATTCGACATCCGAGAATGGATTTTCATCCACTTCCATAGACTCTTTTGACTCGGCAAAAGTAATTTCCTTGAACTCAACCAAATCTTGGATTTTATTACGAAACACTACACAATTGTTAGTCGAGTGAGTACAAGATGCATGGCACTTTCAAAATCTCTTTCCTTTTAATTCATCTAAGGATGGTAACTTATGTTCACCCTTAAGCACTATCTTTTTATTATTCAAAAGCCATTCGTACAGCCAATCAACACTGTCCAAATCAAACGAATATTTTTGTTTTTCATTAGACTTAATCCCTTTTGGGGCCTATGTGTTCTTCCTGACTAAAGGTTCACACATAAATATTTTTCCTTTAACAAATTCCACTATATCGACCTCCATGTCATCCTTCGTAGAATCTGATATATAATGAATGTCCTACGAATAATTACCCATAGACATTGTTTTACGAATGTTCTCCTCCTTAAGAATGCTCTCAAAGCATGAGGCACGCTCAGAAAGTTCGTAGAGATCCTGAAACTTAAGACCTTCAAACTTTTTCCTAAGTTCAAAGTCTAAGCCATCTTGAGCCAATCGTAAAAATTCACTCTCTAGAAGATTAACCTAGCATTTCACCCTCGTTTGCTTAAAGCGATACAGGTATTCTTCAGCAGACTCGCCAGGCTTTTGTTTCAATCGTACGAGGTCAGTGACAGACGTACCTTGATCTCCTCACGCAAATTGAGCTTGGAAAATAATCTGCATATCCCACCAAGAGAACAGAGAATTTGCTTGGAGGTTTATGTACCAGTTGAAAGCTATCACCGCTAGTGAGCTTGGAAACAACTTAAGTTTCAAGAAATCATCTCCTGAGACTTCTCCACACTGGAACGTGAATCGCGCGACATGCTCAATCACGGACATCTTTCCATCACCGGAAAGCAAAGTAAACTCTGGAACTTTATATCCCCTTGGAAAAGGGTACTCTCTATCAATGTAGTCAGGATAAGGTTTCCTGTAGACTGGTCGATTGTTACGATGTAGTTGAGGACCATACATTCGCTCAATCATATTGGCTAACTGCTCTTGGGTGACCCCGCGGACATTGTGGTTTCCAGTAAAGTTCCCATACTGGTTCGCTGCCCCAGCCAGGTTAGCATTGACCCCTTGAACATTCGCACTGACCCCAACAACTGGCGTCATGTAAGGTGCATTCGCGTGATTCACAGGAGGGAAATTTAGGGGAATTGGATTCAGAAATCCTGTTGCTGGAACTGATGTAACAACCGCAGGTTCTTGGAATACAGGATTCAAAATTTTTCTGGGCAAAGGGTTGGTCGATGGTGGTGGATATCCTAGCAGATTTGCATTAGTTAGGACACCTAAAACAGTAGGGTTCGCCTGGGTCGAGCCAGGAGGATAACCCAAAGGTGGGCCTAATCTGGGTGGATTCACTCTACTGGAGGTTCCAGCCTCAAACGGCGGGTTATTATATACACCTGTGTACCTTACAGTACCTTGGTGCCTATGGGGTGAAGCTAAAGAAATTACTACCCCAGGGATAGAGTGCGGGGTGTCTTCCCTGGCTTTCCCTTTTTCAGCTTTATGGTCTAGTAGAATCTCTAACTCCTTTGCAATTTGTTTAGACAAAGGGCCCTGGGATTCATGTACCAAATGGTTTCCATTTTGCTGGTTCGAAATATGCAAATCATGGACCTTTTTACACATTTCATCCAATACCCTATGAATAGAATTATTAATATTTAAATTCTGCTCAGACTAAACAGTGTTCATCTCGCGAATCAAATCTTTAGTGTAAAGACTTATGTTATGCTCCATTTTCTGAAATGACTCGCACACTTCTTCTTTCTGATCTTGGAATTTGGTCTCTAAGGGATTCCTCCATTGCTTAGAGAAATCCTCAGAGTGTGACCAAGAAATAGTGGTCTAAGATTGAATCTCGTCTAACTGACGTTTGAATAGCTCTTCTCTGAGTTCTGCATTACGTTCTATCTCAATCATCTTTGCCTCATAATGCTCCTGGAAATTAGTTCCAGGCATACTCGACGAAGATGAAGACTTAGACTTTAACTTCTCGGGAGACGGACTCCCTTCATAAAAGTTCCTAGGCTCGCTTGGCTCACCAGGAGCCTCTTAGGCAGCCAAAGCATTGCTACGAGTAATTCGCTTAGCCATACCCACAGAAATTGCAACTATCTCCCACTGTGGTCGCCAAATCTGTTGTGGCCTGTTTTTCGTGAAGGTGATTCGCGAGGGTGGAGTGTGTTGTGTGTGTGTGTTTGTATTTGTGACTGCGGATCAGAAGGTAGTGGTTGGTTCGGACTGCTTGAAAATGCTTCAGGACTTTTTATGTGAAAATGGGTCTAAGTTAAGTTAGAACTACTCCTAAGTTGCAAAAAAACAGTAGCAAATTTAAAAGTTAAATTACCCTACACCTAGTGCGGAAAGAAGTAAAGAAATGTAAAGTGCAAGAAAGATAAAGTGCAGAAATGTAATTGCATTAACAGAAATACTATAATTACAAACTAAACACTTACAGAAGACGTCTCAAAAGACTTTCTTGATATTTCAAGATTTCCTTCGGCACTTTTGCTAAGTGATGATCTACTGTTATGCTAGACTAATCTATAGGAATGTAACTATTGAAAAGAAAATGACAAGTAAAAATAGAGTGTGTGGTGCGTGTTGTGGGAACCCTGCTCCTTCAGTTTTTCTTCTATTTATAAGCCTTAGAAGTGGTTATTTACGTCTCTGAATAGTTAAGCAGTTTTCCCACGATCATACTGAAATTGTCTCTCCAAATCTGCACTTACAATAACTGCCTATGGACGTGGGAGGTTGACCATATCTTCAAATTCTAATTTCCCGCGCTGGTAACCGTCCGCGCTTCATTTCTCGCTTCAATGACATAGCAGGTATCCCCATGGCGTGTGATTCCTCGCTGAACAATCCCTTCCTTCGCTGGCACTTCTGGATTTCCGCGATGAACCTCAAGTGACTTTCATCCTTGCTATTTGTCAGCAACTTAGACCTCTTTCTCATTTCTCTGCGAACCTCGATGATTCTTGGCCCACCAAAATCTTAGTCAGCGAGATCTAGTCAATTTAACTATGAGGTTAATAATAACATATATCGACTTCATGAACAACATGGGTCACTGCAACTGCAAATTCATCCCTAAGTGTCTCTTCTCCATTTTCTCTCCTCTCAAGTTCCTTATGTACACACCTTCGTTTGTGCATTTCACTCTCACCTACTTTTTTTTTCTTTCAGTTTGAACATGCTCCTACTCAATACACTTTAAAACGATGTGGGCTAAAAATAACCAAATCTGAATGGAACATTAAAGGAACATTAAAGGAACATTGGACATCTAATTAATGGTATGCATTCACTATCATTTAAGAGCAGTATTCAATAGCGTTGGTATTACTCACTAAATCTCACCTGAAATAAGAGAGGAATTTTAAAAAAATTTGTACCACATTTTCTAGTGGTAAAACTTGAGAAGAGATCTTTTGAGATATTCACTCAACGGGAAACTAATAGTGTTCTTGATTCAGAAACCAATATTTTAGTTAGTTCTTTAACTGCTAGTTCCGGTCCGATTTTTATTACTGACCGATTTAACATTATTTTTTTAGTGCTGGTATCATCTTTCTTTATTAAAAAAAATTTAATAAATCCACTCTTAATTAAATATGTATTTTTATTTTAATGTATTAGTATTTTATGATTTATCTAAATTTTAATAATATAAATATATTATAATAATATAATTTATGGTTACAAAATATATTAATTATAATAATATAAATATACTAATGTAACATGAATTAAATAAATATATACGAATTTAAATTTCACAGAAAAGATTATACTAAGCCACTCATTAATACATATATATTGCGGAAAGAAGTTCCACTAAAATATGATTGATACATTTTTTGTCTTAGTTCAATAATAAAAGTAGTATTAGTTGATTAGGTGAAATCAAATTGAAAAAAAAATCTTTTAACTAATTTATATTATTTTAAAATATTATTAATTATTATAATTATATTTTTCAAAGTATGTGGTCTATATCTATATGCTAAAACTTTTTTTTATAATAAAATTTTCATCTATACAACGATATATGTCATGACATGTAAAAAAACACATAAATATAAACAAAATCGATATTTTGCATATATAGGATTTATTCACACTCGAAACGTATAACTGAAGTTCATCTTAAATGAAGCTTTATTGAGAAAAGAGAAGAATCATCATAGAAGAGAAAGGAAATAACTCTGTCCAACTATATTTCAAATCCCCCATTTGTGTTTGTAAAGGGAAATTAATAAACATTAAATGTAATGCAGATTTTACTTCCTTCATCACATTCAATTCAGAACAAATTATTCACTCTTTATGTCTTTTTCCGACTACACCTATGACACTGCGGACAGGTCCACCGATACCCTCTACGAAAATTCACTCAAGAAGCCTGAGGAGATTCCTGATGTGGTGCATCTAACTCATCTAACCACGCTAGGTTCCGTCTACCAGTTGCGCCTGGGATTTTCATTTTTGGCATCCAAGCCCTACACTTCATATTGGTATCTCTGGCTAATGTGGCCTGTCACACTATGTACTACGCTTGTAAATTGGCTAAGTGGTGGATGGAAGTGGTCTAGCAGTGGCTGTTGTGTTGAACAACATACCAAGAGGAACAACAGAGGTGCTCTTCAAAGGCACTCCCTCTAAGGTGGCTCTAGCTGTCGTAAAGATTCTTTGCCACAGAGGAATTCAGGTTTTTACATATATATCTTTTCAGCTTTTCATATCAATTGAACAAACTAGATAAGAACAAATCAAATTTTCAACCGAGTTGTGTTGCCATATCGTTACAAGCATATGTGGTCATGTTTGATATCACAAAATGAACATGGTCTTGTCAATCCTAGACAAACTAAGGAGGTATACACATGATCTTTAATAAATATTTTAAATTTGTTGTTCTCAAATTAGGTAGTTGTCACATGAAAGGATGACTATGACAAGCTTAAGAGACCCACTGGTCCCAAATTAACTGTTCAGGTGATATATATTCATTTTCTAGTTAACCTTCATTTTCCATGGATAACTCAACTAATTCAATAAGACTATAATCAAATAAGATTAGAATCATGATGCACTCAATAGAACTCATTTCCTTTTTATCTAAGCTGCTTCAAAACTTGTGCAACATATTTTTTTTACTAAATAGAGTAGATTTTGGTACAAGGACATATATGTCATCATAAAGTATATTAATTCTTTTTATCTTATACCATACAAACTATTTTCATAAATAAAATTTTTTAAAAACTTATGCCGTAGAATCTCACATATAAAAATCACATAAATCTCCATCATAATACATTCCAAAAATCTAAAAATCACACTAAAAAAACTCACCTTCATCTTCGAGAGTACTTCTGCACCCCAAGAAGCTTTGTGTTGAAAACAATCAAGGCTCTCATGTTGTTTGTTACTTCAATGTTCAGAGAGAAAATTGCCTCTAGAAGACAATAACACATGATTTAGCCACAAAAATAAGTATTAATCTCTTTCTTTTTTAAATTCAGATTTCTCTCAGTCAATATCATATGAAGAAAACAGATTGTTCCAGGACGAGAGCAAGCCAAGGATTAAAGAGGCGTATTGGTGAAGAAAGCTCCAGATCTGGAAGTTTTGTGTTGGTTATTTGTGGAATCTTTATATATTTTGGAAAACGACATTGTATTAGAAAGAGATTGGAATATTAGAAGGAGATTGGAGATTGAGTGTAAATGATAATATTTTGAGATTTGTTTAACAATTAGTTGTTAAGTGTTGAAATTATACAAAAAGTGAGTATATTTTTGTGTTTATGAAATTAAAAGAAAGATATATAATGTGTGGATGTTTTGCGGATAATGTGTGGATAAGTTGTTCATAAAGTGTGAATAGGTTGCGGCTAGGGTTTTTAATGACACATTAGGTGTGAATGGTTCGTATGTGTGGATGTTTTGTGGATGTGTTGTGAATATTTATTATGTGTGTGAATGCTTTGTGGATATCTCGTGGATATTTTGTGGAACTCATTTAGAGAAACTCATTTCCCTGATAAACATTATAATCTATAGAAATGACACGAAATCAAATTTAAAAACAGAGGAGAGAGAGAATATAAAAGATATATATACACGCTCATTTCATAAATCTCGGCCCAAATATGTTTTCATTCGTAAAACAAACATAAGCGGAAGTAAAATAAGCTTGAAAACATTCAAACAGAAAACCTGCTTGTATATACAAATGTACAACATATATACAAATCCAAAATATCAAAAATGAAAACTGGAGCTCGACCTCTGACGTAAGCTCTGGAAGCACTGATCAGCTCTGTGATCCAGTAACAGGAAGCTATCTACGATCTGCACAATCATTTAAAATAATAACGAGGTGAGTATAAACAATACTCAGTAAGTATTCTTAGTTTTTAACTTAAATAATGTGCAGGGGAAAGCATAAATTAGCACAAGGACGTGTGTATCTATCTTGTCCCTAGGCATCTTCGTATGCCAGACAAACAAAACAATCCACACTGGTATAAACACAGCACACAACTCAAGTATATTGCATACAGCAATATCAACAGATAGCAATTTATCGTCCACATAGGAATCAAGTATATAAATAGGCACACAGCCAAACCAGATCACACAGATCTCAAAATATGACATAAATGCAATTCTATGAAATGAAATGTCAATGATAATGCAATTCCACACAGGATGACCCGGGTATCTGGACCGCACACAACTCAGTCCTCAAGTAATATCTCTGTACCACACAGGAGAGATTCCAAACCGCACACAGCTCAGTCTATAGATCCACATAGGAAAATCCACACAAGATACATAATATTCGCCACACAGGCTTGCCACACAGGCTCGTGTCACATAGTATATGATATGTAAATGTATGAATGAAATCAATACAAAAATCATTCATAATCCTCGCACACAGCACAACTCACACAGAGCAACACAAATCCACACATGTAAATCAAAGATAACATATCAAACTCGTACGATAAACAACACCGCAAAGGTATATTATCATTTCAATCGAAACATACCACACAGGTAAGCAATTCGTATTGATCATCAAGTAAACATCACATTCATTATGGTTCAATTAAGAACCTAACAACTCAACATAGCATTATAGGCCATCTACCTTAACTTTGCTTAATCAATGTAATTTCAATTCAATCACGATTCAATTTAGTAAGCGTAAGAACACTTACCTCAAAATCAAACAAAACAATAATCAACACTGGCTCAACAGTCACCCAGTCGTCGTACAGATCCTCCTGTACGAAATTAACCATATATGATACATTACTAACCAATTCATGTATTGATTCTTACTTTAAAATCATTGAAATATCATTTGGAAACCATAAATCAACTATATATCAACATTTCCAACAATTCCTTTCCAAATCCAATCTTCTTCAATTCATCTCTAAATAATTCACAAAGCTTAATTCAACTCCCTACACTTAATCTTATCAATTTTTAGCAACATTTCAAATCAATATATAAGTATTCAAAATCAGCATCCACCATTTGTCAACTTAAAGTAAACCTTAGTTTTATGTTTTTTTCCATAAATTTTTCCACAAAACTCACTCTAACATAAACCTAACATCATTTTCAACTTCTCAACACTTTAACCAGCAATTCCAGCAATCACAACAACAATTATATCCATTCTTTTTAGCAAAAATCCAATCATAAACCTTATGTAAACCATATATCAATCTTCCTATCTCCTTACCTTATCAAGTTATGCAAGTAACCAAGCTAAAATCACTTCCTCTGATGATTCTCAACCTTCTCTAATGGTTTTCCTCAGCTAAGCTCTGCAATGGTTTTGTTTAGAAATGAAAAAGTGAACTTAACTGCTTAATCGATCGAAACCTTATATTTTTTCCAGAAATCAGCGATCCACGCCTGGTGGAAGTGTAGTACGCGTTGTGGTAGCGACCACACGTAATTCCTTGTCCACTGCGCGTACTTCCTAATTTCAGATTTCTTCGATTTTCTTCGATCGTTTTGCGTCAACCATCGATCAACCTTTGATATACCTTTGTATATTAACTTTTAAACACATATTTATCGTCATTTTATGACGAAAAATATCTAGAATGCTACAATTATCCCCCTTTTAGAAAAATTTCGTCCCCAAAATTTCAAATCAAAGAACGTAGAAACAAAATTTAGATCGTAACATTCAATATCAAAATCTAGAATCAAAACGTACCTCACTGCTCCGAAGTAGAATCAGAAAACATATATGGATACTATCGTCTCATATCTGACTCCACCTCCCAAGTCGCTTCTTTTGGTGAATGAAAGCTCCACTTAACCAAAACCATCAGAATCTCGCGATTCCGTAAGCGTCTCACCTGTCGGTCTAAAATCTCAACAGGCTCCTCCTCATACGTCGACTCCTCAGATACCTCTATCTCTGGAGTGCTCAATACATGACTAAGATCAGATCGACACCGTCTAAACATAGAAACATGAAATAAGTCATATAATCGGGACAACTCTGCTGGTAACCTCAGTCTATATGCCAATGGTCCCACTCTCTCGATAATCTCATACGGTCCGATATATCTAAGACTCAACTTACCTTATCTCCTAAATCTAATCACACCTCTCTAGGGTGAAAATTGTAAGAAAACTCTATCGCCGACCTCATACTCTATCTCTCTGTGATGTCGGTCGTAATAGCTTTTCTGACGATCCTGGGCTGCTCGCATACAATGTTTCATAAAATTCACTTTATCTAGGGTTTGCTAAACTAACTCTGGTCCCTTAATCTGTCTCAAAACCTCAACATCCCAGTAAACTGGACTACGATACCGTCTCCCGTATAATGCCTCGTAAGGTGTCATCCTAATACTAGAATGATAAATGTTATTGTATGCAAACTCGACCAAAGGTAAGTGATCGTCCCAACTACCACCAAACTCCAGAATACATGCCCGAAGCATATCCTCAACTGTCTGAATCGTCCTCTTCGACTGACCATCAGTCTGCGGATGGAAAGCCGTACTAAACCTCAAACGAGTACCCATCGCATCCTGGAGACTCTGCTAGAATCGCGATGTAAACCTCAAACGTGTCGTCCTGTCGGATAGCTAAGAAATGTGCCGATTTCGTCAGTCTGTCAACAATAACCCAGATAGCATCGTGACGTCTAAACGTCCTCGGTAAACCGATAATGAAATCCATGGTGATTTTCTCCCACTTCCATTCTGGAATATCAAGTGGTCTCAGTTTTCCTACCGGAGCCTGATGTTCTGCTTTTATCTGCTGACATTGGAGACATTTAGCAACAAACTCTGCTATCTCCCTCTTCATATGTACCCACCAATACAACTCTCCCAAATCCCGATACATTTTTGTACTACCAGGATGAACTGATAAAGGAGAAGAATGAGCCTCTGTCATCAGCTCGTTCTTCAACTCTACAATATTTGGAACAGACAGTCTATCCCGATAATATAAAACACCAGTATCATCAAGTCGATGTAAAGTAGGTACCTTTCCTCGCTCTACCTTCTTCTTTATCTGCATCAGATGATTATCTTCATTCTGACGCCCATCAATCACATCTCGCATCTGAGGTCGAACACTAATGTTGCCTAACATCTGATCCTCAATCAAATCCAACTGCACTCGTAACTCTCTCAAAGCAAATAGAGACTCTGCTCTATATGTAACTGAAGCATCATCCCCTGTTTCTTTTCTGCTAAGTGCATCAGCGACTACATTCGCTTTCCTAGGATGATACTCAATCGTGTAGTCGTAATCTTTCAATAACTCAATCCACCATCTCTGCCGAAGATTTAGCTCTCGCTGTATCATAACATATTTCATATTTGTTTTATCATCAGTAAAAATCTAAAAAGTCTCTTCGTATAGATAATGACGCCAAACCTTCAAAGCATGTATGATCGCTGCTAACTCCAGATCGTGTGTCGGTTAGTTATTCTCGTGCGGTCGTAACTGTCATGAAGTATATGCAATAACCCTGCCGTGCTGCATCAATACTCCACCTAACCCAGCTCTAGAAGCATCTGCATAAACAACAAAACCACCTCCCTGTAAAGGTAACATCAAAATTGGAGCCTCAACTAACCTCTTCTTCAGTTCCTAAAAACTCGTTTCACAGTTGTCATTCCAGACAAATGGAACATTCTTCCTCAACAAAGATGTCATCGGTCTAGCTATCCTAAAAAAATCCTCGATAAACGACGATAATAACCTGC
>CANYCX012870613.1:0-13444 GCA_948193385.1 Breynia disticha f. nivosa
GCATTCAGTTTACTCAAGTATTTTCTTTCTACTTGACTAACTTTCATTCATTTCACATAAACACACATATAAGCAAGATCAAATTCATTAAATATTTGTTCATTTCAAAACTTAAATCTTATATGAACATCAATGTTCCAACAGATACTTGGGTATCTTAGGGGATCCCCTGCTAGGCATTCACTCCATGATCGGTTTCTTTGGGGTTTGAGCTCAATCTGTGCCCATTTTGTGTAACAAAAAAATCATAGAGGAAAAGCCAAAAAATCTTCAAAACTCAATGCTTCAAAGAAAATTCTAATCTGTTATAGGTCAATATAAATCTCAATGCACGATAAAATAAAAAATTAATAAATTAAGTTAAAAAATAATTACTGACATGATTTGTTAGGAGTGATGAAACATCTTCGGAGACAAGATGTAGAACAAGTACTAGCATTTATACCAACTCAATGCAACGAAATTCATATATTATAATTATAGTTTTTCATAAACTATTTTATAAAAACACTAAGATAATAAAACATCAATATGCTATTTTTTGGTTGTTCTAAATTTTAGTTTAGACCTGAGCGACACTTCAATCTATTTGTTAAAAATTAACGCCTTATTTTAAATTCTTTAAACAAATAAATATTTTTAAAATTTAGCGTCTAAATATCAAGGACGATCAACATTTACGTCTCTAATTTAATTTTGATAATGTGCTAACTCATAAAAATGATAAAAATTGATTTGTAGGTTTAGTATGTGAAATTGCACAAAAATAATGTATGTTCTAGAGAAGAATAACATACGTTATTTTGGAGAAAACCCAGAATTACAAGGAGGAAGCTAATGTATGTTACTATTGAATTTAATGTACGTTAAAGAAAATTATATCACGTTTCAACAAGCCAAATGTGTCACGTTCGTTATCAAAATTTTTCCTCTAAGTGACAAAGTTAACACAAAACTTGGAGAGTTACAAATGTTATCAAGTGAAAGCAACATACGTTAAGATCAATCAAGTTACACCTGGACAAATGTGTCGTGTTCATGACAGATATTCTGCTCAAATTGGAATAAACAATACAAAATATGGGAGAGCAAGTCATGTACATCACAAGCAGAGACAACGTACGTTAGGAGCAAGGCAAACACGTTAGGAGCAAGGCAAACATACATTAACGAGTTTGACACAACATTAAATGTAAGAGCATTTAAACTCCAATGAAAACATTTGAGTCTAATGACTCTAAACTCAAGAGATGTATATAAATACCATCAAAACAGAGATGGAAGAAGAAAAAAGACACTACAAAGAAAGATGACAACTTAGAGAAACATTTCAAAGCAAGAGTACATCATCTTTCAACAATTTATAAGCTTTCTATTGAGAAATCTGGTTTGAGCTTTGAGTAAGCTACAAGTAAGTCTTTCTATTTGCTATCATTATATAGACTTAAAATTAAGATTGACTCATTGTATAGATATTGTATAACAATTTCCCTTGAGTAAAATGGTTAGGTTGGTCGATTATGATTATCTTTAGTGATAATGAATTTGTGATAAAATTCTCACTTAGCTTGAAAATGATTTGTAAGAAAAAGTATTAGTGGAAAGTTGAAAATCCTTAGTAGAGGTAGTAGAGGTAATAAGGTAGTGGATGTAGGCAAGATTGTTCTGAACCACTATAAATTGTTGTGTCTCTCTACTTCCTTATATTGTTTCTCCTAAGTGTTCACTAAAATTCCGCAAAGAAGCCACGAACTGGGCAAAACAAGATTCAATCCCGTTCTCTTGTTTTCTATGCTAGAGTCATAAAAAATCATAATAATAAAATAAAAAATATTTTAAAACCAAAATTACAAATATACACTAACAAAATCTAATATTTTAAATAAATTTTTATTATCATATAAATATATGGAGACCTGAGAGATATTTTGAGTTATTTATAAAAAAAATTGTCTAAAAAATAATTCAAAGTTATATAGCTATAATAATTATTTAAAACAATGGACAACTAAAAATATCATTAATAAAATAAAAAATTATTATAAAACATCAAGAGTATATATATTTAAAATTTAACAATTACTGCATAAAAGAATTATCATTATCATTATTTAAGAATTATCTTGTGAAATTGTAAACTATTTAAACACTTATAATTAAATTAGTAAATTTATATTTTATAATTAGTTGTCACATGTTACTCAATTATAAAGTCAAATGTCAATTTTCTAAGTCTGTACTTTAGCTTTAGTATAATAGATGAAAATACAAAAAGAATTTTCTTTTAATGAATTAAATTCTTGTAAATGACTTGATATGGTAGACAAATATTTGTGCAGTTATTGTTATAACTATAAATGAAAAATATAGGGCAAATTACACTAATACTTGTCTAAACAAATATTCTAACAGAAATACTAGCTTTATAGATATATTAACATTAGCACATTCATTTGTTTGGAACAACTCATACTAAAAGGCCCACATTAAAAAAAATCTGCATTAAAATAAAGTGAGACTAATGTTGCTTTTCTTTAATGGCTAAGGTTGGGCCCATAGGTCATGTTCGGAAGTTCACCACGTGAAACATAAAAGTAGTTGACTAGTGAAACAACACCGCATGCTAAACATGTTACAAAAATTCATGAAAAGTAATTTAATAAAAATAAGTATAAAACAGTTGATTATAAGTTTAAAACGTGTTAACCTAAAATGAATTACTTTAAGTGAATAAACTTTCAAAAACCTTTTCATTTGTTTGAAATTAGATATGGAGTAGAAGTTGATTTAAAGTTTATATTGACTAAATTAAGGACATTTGGTTGTTTTTTTTTAAATAAACATGAAATCAACATTCCATAATTAAAAGTATCTTAACGAAAATACAAAGCGTAAAATATATGTAAAAATGCATTTATCATAAAAAACAAATTAAAAAAAAATAAATAAGAAGTCATGTTTATATAAACAACAAATTGACAGCAATGCAAAGAAAACAAAGTTGTGAGACTTAATTTTTAAATCCATTTACTCTGAAATTTCTAATTATTAATGAAAATGATTTAATTTAATAAATCATAAACTGAGGAGAGATAAAATATATATACACTTTTTATAAAACTCGACCAAAATAAAAACATAGTTTATAATAAAGAGTAATGCGAAAGCTGATACAACAAGTTTGAAAAATATTTCAAACCAAATTCGCGTGTATATACAAGTATGTGCATGTACAAATCAAAATAACAAAACAGTTCCCCAGAGCCTAGACCTTAGACGTAAAGCTCTAGTAACTCTTATCACAGCACGCTCCGATCCAACAACCAACTATGTACGATCTGCACAACATTAAACAAACACACAGGGATAAGTATAATTAAATAATCAGTAAGCGATAATCAATTTGTTGTTTAAATGAAGTGCAGGGGAATTTCCAGTCAGCACAGGTCGTGCTCGATCGACACGAGGTCGTGCTCATCTTTGAATTCCCAGTTGGCACGGGTCGTGCCACGTTAGACCACGGGGTCGTGCTGAATACATTTTCCTTAGAAATCACACAAGGACGGGGCATGCTATCAAATTGGTCTCCAGCACGCTAACGTGCTGGCCAACATGATGAGCGTGTTGAGTTTCGAAAATGCCTATTAAATTTCTATTTTCTAGAATTTAGCACACAACAACATTTCCTTAACTTCCTCACTTAGTTTAGGTATTACTTATACCATTCCACACAGTAGAACATACCATTTACATGACATAACATCTCAAGCCAAGCTAACATACCAAACATAAACACATATCACATGTTTTCTATCAACCAAATCCCACATAGCAATACTCTATCTCTCGATGATGTCGATCGTAATAGTTCTTTTAACGATCCTGAGCCGCTTGCATACATCATTTCACAAAGTTTACTTTCTTAAGAGTTTCCTGGACTAACTCTTGTCCCTCAATTTGACGTAAACCCTCTACATCCCAATAAATCAGACTCGAGCACTGTCTCCCATATAAAGCCTCATAAGGTGCCATCTTGATACTAGAATGATAGCTATTATTGTATGCAAACTGAGCCAAAGATAAATGATCATCCCAATTACCTCCAAACTCTAACACACTGGCTTGTAACATATCCTTGACTGTCTGAATCGTCCTCTATGACTGTCCATCAGTCTGTGGATGAAAAATTGTACTAAACCTCAATCTCGTACCCATCGCATCTTAGAGACTCCACCAGAATTGTGATGTAAACCTAGGACACGATCAGACACAATCGAAGTAGGAACACCATGTAACCTGACGATCTCAGCAACATATAAACCAGATAGCCTATCCAACTTATCATCCTATTTGATAGCTAAGAAATGACCTGATTTTATCAATGAGTCAACTATCACCCAAATAGCATCATGATGTCGAAACGTTCCCGGTAAGCCTATAATAAAATCCATGGTGATCTTCTCCCACTCTTACTCCGAAATCTCTAACAGTCATAACTTTTCGATTGGAGCTTGATGTTCCACCTTAATCAGCTGACAAGGTAAACATCTAGCGACAAAATCTTCTATCTCTCTCTTCATATGTGCCCACCAGTACAACTCTCTCATATTCTGGTACATCTTCGTACTGCCTCGATGAACAGAATACGGTAAAGAGTGAGCCGCAACCATCAACTCATTCTTCAACTCGACAATGTCAGGTACACATAACCGATCTTGATAATACAACACACCATTCTCGTCAAGTTGGTGCGAAGTAGTCACTTTTTCCTTTTCAACTTTCTTCTTTATTTGCATCAAATGATCATCTTCATTCTGACGTGCGGCTATCATCTCTCTTATCTGAGGTCAAACTCTGATATTCGCTAGCATCTGATCCTCGACCAAATCCAACAACACTCGTAACTCTCGCAAAGAAAACAATGACTCAGTCCTGTATTTAACTAAATCAACATCCTCTTTTCCTTTTCTGCTCAAAGCATCGGCGACCACATTCACCTTTCTAGGATGATACACAATAGTGCTCATCTCTGAATTCCCAGCTGGCACAGGTCATGCCACGTTAGACCACGGGGTCGTGCTGAATAAATTTTCCCCAGAAATCACACAAGCACGGGGCGTGCTATCAAATTGGTCTCCAGCACGATGACGTGCTGGCCAACATGATAGGCGTGCTGGCCAACATGATAGGCGTGCTGACTTTCAAAAATGCCTATTAAATTTCTATTTTCTAGAATTTAGCACACAACAACATTTCCTTAACTTCCTCACTTAGTTTAGGTATTACTTATACATACCATTTACTTGACATAACATCTCAAGCCAAGCTAACATACAAACATAAGCACATAGCACATGTTTTCTATCAACCAAATCCCACATAGCAATACTCTATCTCTCGATGATGTAGATCGTAATAGTTCTTTTAACGATCCTGAGCCGCTTGCATACATCATTTCACAAGGTTTACTTTCTTAAGAGTTTCCTGGACTAACTCTTATCCCTCAATTTGACGTAAACCTTCTAAATCCCAATAAATCAGACTCGAGCACCGTCTCCCATATAAAGCCTAGTAAGGTGCCATCCTGATACTAGAATGATAGCTATTATTGTATGCAAACTGAACCAAAGATAAATGATCATCCCAATTCCCTCCAAACTCTAACACACTGCCTCTGTCTAAGGTTTAGCTCTCGCTAAGGTGTAATATACTTGAGACTTTTGTGATCTGTAAAAATCTAGAAAGTCCAGATGTCTCATGTGTTCGTCCCTACCTCTCGAATACACCAGAATGTTGTCAATAAACACAACCATAAAATGATCTAAATAAGGCTGAAATACCTTATTTATCAGAGCCATAAACACTGTTGGTGCATTCGTCAACTCAAATGACATCACAGTGAACTTGAAATGCCCGTATCGAGTCCTGAATGTTGTTTCCACAATCGAATCCTCCTCGACCCTCAACTGCCAATTCCCAGATCTCAAATCAATTTTGGAGAACGTTGTAGCTCTTCGCAACTAATCTATCAAGTCATTTATCCGTGGTAATAGATACTTGTTCTTAATAGTCACCTTGTTCAGCTGAATAACATTGGTGTGCCCCAAGGTGATACATGCGATCATATAAACCCCCTTTCTAATAGATTCTCTAGTTGTCGTTTTAGCTCCTACAGCTCAAACACAGCCATCATATAAGGTGCAATAGATACTGGAGTAGATACCAGAATAGTTTCTATCCTGAAATTAGCCTCTCACTATGGTGGTAGTCCCAGTAATTCGTTAGAAAATACCTCAGGATACTCTCATACAATCTCCACATCTCGCACCTCTAATTTTGGTTGATTCAGATCAATCAATGATGCTAAATAAGTGTCACACCCCTGTCGAATCAACCTCACAGCTATAACTGCTGAAATCAGGCAGGAAGGAATAACCTTCCTCTCATTAACTAATAACACTCATCTCTCACCATCAACCTTAATTACAACCACTTTCGAATAACAATCGACCATAGCCTAATTTTTGGACAGTCAATCCATCCTTAAGATAATCCTAAACTCGGCAATTCTCAAAACAATCGAATCGGTTAAATACATCGACTTGCCAAATTTGAGCTAACAGTGTCTCAATATATGCCTAACCAATACTGCACCGCCTACTGGAATTAATACAGCACCTGTATAACACAGACACTCTATACTACCATCAATATGATCTACCACTAACTCACTCACAAAGAAACACGTAGAACCTGGATCAATCAGTACTAAGATAGTATACGTAAAAATAGAAATAGTACCAGTGATCACGTCTGGATCCTCTATAGCCTCATCTCTGGTCATGGCATAAACTCGGGCCTATGGTGTTGACCCTAATGGTCCGGCTGCTCTGTCAGATGCAACTGTTGCACCTGATACACCTACTCCACCTCTTGAGGCTGCTCCTCCTATGAAAGTAGATTCAGAACCTCATCCCCCTCTGCCTCTACTACCACCGGTCGATGTTGTAGTCCGAGCATCACTGACACTGCTTTATCTGGAAACACCACCTTCTTGAGACTTTCGTCTCTGTGGACAATCCTGACTAAAGTGTCCTGACTGGTAATAAGTATAATAAAGTTGGTCATCCTCGTCGGTCTATGTGTTTGTACCTCAACCTAGAGGAATATGAGGCCTGGTGGAATAACTCCTCCCACCTCTTGCTCCTCTCCTAAACTGTTTACTCATACTACCACCTGTCCAATGAGGTGGCCTAGAATTTGTCTTCTTCTTTTTTTGCTGTTGGGCACTAGAACTACCTGAAATCCTATCACTTTTCCTTGATTTTATCACCCTTAGAAGCTAACTCCTTTGCCCTGATGGCAATCTCAATCAACATCTCATAAGTGGGTGGTTTCATTGCTATCTTGGTACAAACATTGTACCTTAGACCCCGCTCGAATCAATCTGTCTTCTTCTGATCAGTGTCCACATCCTCTAGAGCATAATGAGACAATCTGGTAAACTCTGCCTCGTACTCAACAACTGTTATCTCTTTCTACTTCAACTCTAGAAACTTTATCTCTTTTTTGGTCTGATAATGCGGAGGAGTATATTTATCAACAAATCTCCTCAAGAAGTCATCCCAAGTCAACACTGGAAGATCTTTCTGACTGTTTATAATTGATTCCCACCAATTCCACGCTGCTTTCTCTAATAGAGAAGTGGTATACCTCAATTTCTGCTCAGGGGTACACCTCATACGTGTCAGAATCCTCTTTGTATGTCTCAACCAATCATCAGCTTTATTTGGATCAATCGTGCCCTTAAATGTCCTTACCTTCTATTTTCTCACTTCTATAAAGTTCTTATCAATGTTCAGGTTATGCTGACTACCTGAACCTCTCTGACTCTGATCCCACATCATTTTCTGCATTATCTCCTAGAACAAAACATATGCAAGATCGTAAGAGGGTATAGGCATAGTAGGTACAGTGGGCTATGTAGGCTGCTCTAGAGGTACTGGGGCTGACCCATGTCCCCCAACTAAATCTCTGGACTCGACTGTGTGATCAGGAGATACATCTCTAGGCTCCATCTGTTTCAAAAATTAGATTTCAAATCTTTTAGATTTTCAAATCAATACAATGAAAATCATTGGCACAGTCTGCAGAGAATTAAATTCCTACTCTGATACCACTAAATGTGAGACTCAATTTTTAAATCCATTTACTTTAAAATTTCAAATAATTAATGAAAATGATTTAATTTAATAAATCATAAACTGAGGAGAGATAAATATATACTTGCTTTTTATAAAACTCAGTCCAAATAAAAATATAGTTTATAACAAAGAGTAATGCAGAAGCTAATACAATAAGTTTGAAAGACATTTCAAACCAAATTCGCGTGCATATACAAGTATGTACAAATCAAAATAACAAAATTGATCCCCAGAGCCCAGATCTCAGACGTAAAGCTCTCGCAACTCTGATTACAGCACGCTCCGATCCAATAAGCAGTTACCTACGATATGCACAACATTAAAAAAACACACAGGGGTGAGTATAATTAAATACTCAGTAGCGATAATCAATTTGATGTTTAAATGACACATCGGGGAGAGAATAATTAAATACTCAGTAGCAATAATCAGTTTGTTGTTTAAATGAAGTGAATTTTCAGTCAGCACGGGTCATGCTCGATGGACACGAGGTCGTGCTCATGTCTGAATTCCCAACTGGCACGGGTCGTGCTATGTTAGAGCATAGGGTCGTGCTCAATACATTTTCCCCAGAAATCACACAAGCACGATGCGTGCTATCAAATTGGTCTGTAGAACGATGACGTGTTGGTCAGCACGATGGGCGTGCTGAGTTTTGGAAATGCCTATTAAATTTCTATTTTCTAGAATTTAGCACACAACAACATTTCTTTAACTTCCTCACTTATTTTAGGCATTACTTATACCATTCCACACAGTAGAACATACCATTTACTTGACATAACATCTCAAGCCAAGCCAACATACCAAACATAAGCACATAACACATGTTTTTTATCAACTAAATCCCACATAGCAATACTCATATAGTAACATTCACACAGTAACATCCACACAACATCATCCACACAGCTCATGTATCCATACAAAAATTCACACAGATTAATCCAGCACACAACATTGATATCCATACAGGAAGTCATCTCATGGCATTTCTGATATATGAATGCACTTATGAATATGCAATGTAAATGCATTTGCACACAACATGACCTGGGTTTAGTTTCCTCCATAGCACACAGCAGAGGATTGGCACACATCTTGCGCACACAACTCTGAGCACATAGCTCGTTAATAAGGACAGCACACAACACATCCAATGACAACACACAACAAGTTCGTTATCCACATAGATCGTGTCATACAAATGAGATGCAACACGTGAATGTATAAATAACATTCGTATAATAGCACACAACATTTCTCACACAGAAGCACATAGTAAACCACACAGGATCACATAGCTCGTATATATATATATATATATATACATAGCTCATTCTTTCTTTCAATGATGTCTTGCACATATCATAATAAGATATAACAGTTGAATCGAGACATGTAAACTCATCACATAGAATATAGATCACACATCATGTTTATTTTATCATATCACATAGATACTAAGCCACAAAAAAACATAAATATGATGATAAGATCATTTCATTATAATCAATCAAAACACAAAGCTTTCTTATTAAGCACATAGATTAGTTCCACAAAGGCATACAGTTCCATAAAGGCACACAGTTCCATTTAGGACATTTTGTCTATCATTGAACATCTTTGCATCGTAAATAAGTATGAACAAATCATACGAATGCAAAATGTAAGCGTAAGATCACTTACCTCGACTATTGTACAAAGTCGGTGTTGGGCTCAACTTTGATCCACAGCTCGTGTAGATCCACAGCTCGTGTAGATCCTCGTATACGAATTTAATTACATAAAGGTTGTTAATGAACTTAATCTTAATTTGTTTCAAACATAGAAACATTAATTCAAACTTTAAACATAAGTCCTTAAGTTTCTCAGTAACTTTCCACTCTAATCCAATACTCATATACATGTACCTTTCATTCTAAGCTCAATTCAATCATGTTAAACAAGTATCATGATTCATCTAAACTCATCAACAACATTCCTTACTAACTCAACTCATTTCATATCTTCCAGAAACCCCAACAACATCAAAACTTAATCATAATCTCAATATTACTCACATAGACTTACCTTAATGACTTTAGCTCCAAATTTGCAAGATAATGAGTTGTTTCTTGCTTGGATATACTTCCTCAATGTTTTCTAAGGTTTATCTCTTTACTTCCTTGTGCTTGCTCTCTACTTTCCTGCTATGTTTCTCGAATAAAACAGAACTTCAGTCGGTATGCTCAGAAATATCCAGTCGACACGACCTTGAGAACGGGTCGTGTTCGTGGTCGTGCCGTGCAACTCAGCACTAGTTCTTATTTGGTTGTGCACGATCTCATTTTGAATTAAATTTGACACGTGGTCGTGCCAATTCCCAGGATGAGCACGATGTCGTGCTGATCCTCTGTCATGAGCACAAGGGCGTGCTGCAGCCCATGTTGCCTGCTATTTTTTGAATTTTTTCTAGTCTTGCCCGATTCGATTCTGTTTTAAGTTATTTTTCATATAAACTAAATCAAATAAATTTCAAGACGTTACGAAAGTAATGTTTATTTAAAAAATAATATGAAAATAGGAAAATAAAAATTAAGTAACATTTAGTAATCAACAATTTGAAAACAAAGCGATGGAAAAATTAAACTAAATGAACAAATTTAAACCTATTAAAAGTTGATTGTAAGTTTAGAAGAGGTAAATTAGGGACACATTACCTTAAGTGAATAAATACTGAAGAAACTTTTTGTAGTTTAAAATTAGTTAAGTAGAAAAAAGTTGATTAAAAGTTTATATTAAGTAGATTACAGACATTTGATTTTTTTTTAATTTAGCATAAAGTTAAGATTTCACAAATGGGAGTATTTTGACGAAAACGAATAAAGAACAAATTGACAAAAATACAAAGAAATCAAAGTAATGTTTATTTAAGAAATAATTCGAAAACCCAGACAATGAAAACAAAATTATGTTTATTAATCAACAATTTTAAAACAAAGTAATAAAAACAAGCAATAAACCAAATTAACAAAAAAATTGACATATTAAAAGTTGATAATAAGTTTAAAAGAGGTTAACCAGAGACACATCACTTTAAGTGAATAAACGTTAAAGTAAATTTTTGTAGTTTGAAATTAGTTAGGAAGAAAAAGTTGATTAAAAGTCTATATTATATAGGTTACAGACATTTGATTTTTTATAATTAAACATAAAATCAACATTCAGTAATACGTATTTTAACAAAAACAGAGAACATAAAACCTAAGAAAACATGTGTTAAGAAACAATTGATTAAAAATAGTTAAACTAGCATATATAATAATTAATATTTAGTTAAGCAATAATTTGAAAATAAATACAGTGAAAATAAAGTTTAAACCAAATTCAAAAAAATACTAAACTTTTTAAAAGTAGGTTATTTGTGAAACTCATTTTTAAATACTCGTTTTCCTGATAATCAATAATCTTTATATAATAATAAGAAATCATAATGAAATCACAGTAAAATACGAGGAGAGAGAAAATGAAATAATATTTTATAACTTTCTCGGGCTCAAAACAGTCGTAACATAAAAGTTTTACAGCAGTAACAACAAAAGAAGTTTGAAACATTTCAAACTCAAAATAATATCATATACAAGATATGTACAAAGTCAAAACTGGAAGCAGATAAAACAGAACAATGGAGCTCAACCTCAGACAACCGCAAGCTCTGACAGAAGATCTGATCACCGCAACTCTGGTCCAGTAGCAGCTATCTGCGTCCTGCGCATCATTTAGACACATAAACAAAGGTGAGTATGTTTTACAATACTCAGTAAGCTTCGTACGCTATAATTGATTCGTAAATTTAAATGTGCGCAGTGACAATCAATATCCCATCGGAATACGACCCTCCTCTAACCTAATCAAACAATTCAATCATTTCACATAACTTTTGACAATCACATATAAGTCATACAGTCCGTCATATTGACTTGAAATCAAATTTCAAACATAAATCATATCAATACTACGCAAAACTATCTCGACAATAATCAATATCCAATAGAATAACACAGATATGAATACAAGTATCCATAATCGTAAAACATTCATAATCAATAACACTAATCAAATGTTATGAATGAATGCGAACTTAAATGCATATGAATGCTATGCAATCACATGCGAATGTCTGCCCTGGGGTCTTTCTTTTCTTTTCTTTTTCTTTTTCTTTTCTTTTCTTTTCAGATCATTTTTCCCTCGGTCCCAGACCGGCATCGTACCTAGTATGGCATTGAGATTTCTCTCAGAATCATTGGTCCCAGACCGGCATCGAGCTCTCGCTCGGAATCATCAGGCCCTGCCTGTAACTCATATCTCAGTGTCACACAATAATGCAACACAATGAATGATCAAAACATTCATATCTCATATCATAATTCATGTATGCTCAACATGCTCAATCAACAATCATATAACATAATATCGCAACCTCAATCACGTATAATTATCAAATAAAATCCCTGGAGCATGTTAATCAAATATATATTAAGCAAACGTCAATATATCAATAAGAGCATACGAAATTGAATCAATAAAGTCCATAAGAATGAACAACAAAGAAAGTATAACAATCTGTCAAACAATTACATATACCATTCGTATAAATATTCCAAAGAACATAATATACCAAAATACGTATCATACATAATAAGCCTTCCAAGCTTATAATCAAACCAATAATCAATCAACATTCTCAATCAAACACAGCATTCTCAAATTCACTAACTTTATCTAACATCTCAACATTTCAGTATAGGCATTTCTAATTTAATAGAATAGCCTAAAACAAAGTACGAATCAATATGTAAGCGTAAGAAGACTTACCTCTAAGCAAAGCAAAAAGTAACAATCAACACAGCACAAAACTCCCTCCAAAACCGTCAAGATCCTCCTGTATGTCATTCATAACATACAAGGAATTATTAAACACTCATTCAAGCTTCAATACCAACATTTTCAATTCTAAATCAACCATTTATCAACTTTTCCTTAAACTTTCCTTAAGCTTTAACCATACCAAAATTCAATCTAAACAAGATTACATCATCAAAACTATTTTCCTAATGTCTTTTACATATTTACCATTCATTAATACATGATTTCAGCATCATTTTCCTTCCATCATCAACTATTTGTCAACTTTAGCAAATTCTAAGTTCTTCCTCTCTTCCATCATCTTTTCTTCCTCCAAAATCATTCTAACACTT
>CANYCX012871017.1:0-21786 GCA_948193385.1 Breynia disticha f. nivosa
CATCCAATTATGCAACTAGTTTTGTAATTTATGGAAAACCGATTATACTAGCACGTGACCAGCCATGAATCAAGTTAATTAGGATCAAAACCTACTGTTCTAAGTCAGTTTATAATCCAAATTACTGACCTAATCAAAACAGCCACAGTTTTTAGCAAAAACTTTCTATCGATTTATTAAAACATGCATTAAGAGATTTCTAATACCGCTCTAATACCACTGCTGGGTTTCCTACGTGTTTTAAAATTTTGGGCAGTGGAAAAACACGTCAAGAACACGCAAGAACCATCTAGATCAACATAAA
Source organism: Breynia disticha f. nivosa (assembly GCA_948193385.1). Taxonomy (NCBI): domain Eukaryota; kingdom Viridiplantae; phylum Streptophyta; class Magnoliopsida; order Malpighiales; family Phyllanthaceae; genus Breynia; species Breynia disticha. Next base: position 305 of record CANYCX012871017.1, read on the forward strand.
ATCAGCCAATAATACATGCCATGCAATCAGTTTAGAGCTAGGTTGCATAAAAATTGAAGCTTGATGAAGAAAGGTCATACCTTTCGTTAGCTCTTTGGTTGGCCGATTGGTTTAGGGCCCAAAAGTTTCCACCACCTTAGAATACACTAAGGCGACCTTGATGAATCCAAATAAGAACCCACGTGTGATTCCTCTACATATTAACACACAGATTAGCAAAATATGTGTACTAGCACAAGGTAAGATACGTACCACCTTTCGTAAGTCAATACAGATGAGTTCTTGATGGAATAGAAGGCACCACGTTGATTATATCCTATAATCAGCCCCTAAATCTCACCACACTCTTGAGAGAATCCCTATAAATCTCACTCTTTGATTTTTAGAAGAGGCACACTGCTAGGTTTTGTGTTTAGTGGACGGCTCACACATAGAATGAAAGACTAGGTTATTTTCTCTTTCATAAAGTCTTTTAAAGAAAAGAGTTTTGCTAGGTTACAACACTAAACAATCCTAATGTCTTTAGGACTTGTTTAAGTGTTGAATTTAAAATCAAAATCTTTCAAAAAAAAGGTTATCTTAGTCGTGTGCCACATGTGGATAAATAAAAGGTTCAAAGTTTTAATTTCTCTCACATAACCCTTTGTCTTAATTAAGACATGCCTTGTCTTAACTTAAGACAAAGCTCCTAAATTCTCTCTCTTTTATTATTTCTTATTTAAGACATCATATTTAATAAATAATCTTTGTCTTAAATTTATTTAAGAAATATTTCTCATCCATCTTGAGCCCAATTACCAAAATTGGCCCAAATGCCCAACCTTGGCCATTGACCGAATTTTGACCTAAGGTGAAATACTAAAATTACCCTTTTAGGTTTTTTTCTATCCGTGTGCGATCTGTAGGACTATTTAATAAATTTAATGAGTTTAATAACTCATAAACCATAGGCGGTCTCAAGTGAGACACTATGATCATCCTAAATTAAATAGCTGACGAGTGGTGTCAACAGTCCTACTACAACTCAAATAAATCTCTTGACCTAGTTATCTTGATTTATCATAAGGCATGTCGCTAACACCCTTATTTAATGCTAAATCACTTTTCTTAATCTCTATGAAAAAATTGTTAAGTTCGAATAAATGACTTAATCATTTCATTCGGGTGCGGCCATACTCTTTCCAATCTTGTCTATCAAGCGGCCAGTGATATCATCTCTCATTGAGAGGGTCAATCCCTTCACTTCACTCTTGCTCTCAATTATGATTCGTAGCATACCCAATCATACCCATACTTGTCAACCTTTCACGGCCACATTAGGCATATGTCAAAGTACACTAAAAATCACAATAAGAGACGCAGTGATTTCTAGTCTAAGGATAACATTTGACATTGCAAATGGTGATCGCTCTCCAAGTATAATGCTCTACATTATACCTATGCACTCTGCTAGATATTACAAATATCTATGACCCATAGAACATGATCATCTAAAAAGTACATACTAGTTTTAATTCATTTTTATTCCCGTACAAACAAGCGACTAGGGACATTTAGAATGTTAATCTCATATCTTCCAGGTTCTACCATCAAGGTCCTCAACCTTGATACCTCAAGTGCTTAATTAACATTCTTTGATATTTTATCAAACACATACCACAGGTCAATACATGATATGATAAAATAATGCCTCATAATTTTATTACTCAATAATAAAAGTTACAGACAATGGATTGGGATAGGGCTTACACTAATAGGACTGAAATATGTTGTTCACCAGTGCCATAAATACTGATGGAGCATTAGTTAAACCAAATGGCATAACTAAAAACTCATAATGACCATACCGGGTTCAAAAAGCAGTCTTTGGAATATCTTCTTGTGCCATCTTTAGTTGGTGATACTTGGATCTTATATCAATTTTGGAAAACATTATGGCACCTTGTAATTGATCAAGTAGATCATAAATACGAGGCAATGCATATTTTTTTAACTATTACTTGATTAAGTTTGTGATAATCTATACATAACCGTAATGTTCCATCTTTCTTTCTAACAAATAATACAGGTGCTCCCCAAGGTGAAACACTAGGTCGAATGAAAAGTTTATTAAGTAACTCTTGTAACAGTTTCTTTAGCTCATGTAATTTAGATGGTGCCATTCTGTACAACTGTATGGATATGGGCGTAATACCAGGAATTAGCTCAATAATAAACTTCCTCTCTCTATCAGGAGGTAATCTTGATAGATCCTCTAAAAACACGTCAGGAAACTGATCTACTATTGGTATTCCTTTAACATTTTGATTCGTTGTTGTTCTATCAACTATATGAGCCAAATGAGTTTCACATCTGTCTCGGATCAACTTAAAGGCTTGAATAACTTATATTAAGCAACTAGGCATATGTTTTCTATTCCCACAAAATAATAATTGGTTTTGTTCTTTAGGTTCAATAATCACTTCTTTGGTATAGCAATCTACCTTAGCTCGACGACGAGCTAACCAATCCATACCCAAAATCAGATCAAACTCTATCAAATCTAATAAAATTAAGTCAACTGTCAATTCTATATGTTGTATCTATATTTTACAATCTCTGTATACTGTATGTACCCACATCATTTTGCCTAATAGATTTTGAACTCCTAGGCTCTGTGTCAATGTTTTAGGTTTAACTATCACTACATGTATTATTCTAGGGTCAATAAATGAATGTGTAGAATTAGAATCTATCAATGTATAAGCAGAAATTCTAAATAAATGTAACTCATCTGTGATAACCTTAGGGGCATCTACTACCTCCTCTTGAGACATCATAAAAGCTCTAGTATGTCCATGAGTCTAAGTACTAAAGGCTCCTCTGCCTCAACTAAATGCTGGAGTAGCACTATTCATAACTCTCGGATCACTACTATGTACAATCGGCTATGTTTGAGCTACTTCCCTCTCTATAACACCGTTATCTCCTCGATCAAGGTAACCCTCATAAAATGTCCTTACTCTCCACAAACATAACAACTATTAGTCAACATCCTACACTCTCCTAAATGATAATGCTGACAATTGTGACACAAGTTCCTAATTGATCCCGCTATAGATACTGGGCTACTTGATCCTCCCTGACCAAATCCTATACCACGATAAGCCAGATAAGAGAAAGATCGTGATCGACCTGCTGTAAATCATCAAAATTTGGTACGAGTAAGAGTAAACTCAATTTTCTTCCACGGTCTACTTGACTCTTCTAGGGTTGCTACCCTCTTCTATTTACCCACTTTTTCCTCTTCAACATTCTCATCAACCTTAAGAAGTTCTTCTGCTCTAATCGTTGCCTCCATCAACACTGTATACTGACTCATTTCTGTTTTAGGGATTTGTTTGTAAATTTTGTTATTCAAGCCATCCTTGAATAACCTACATTTTTCTCTATCGATAGAGTTATAACTCGCGTGAAATGTTACAACTGGGTAAACTGTAACACGTACTCAGCTATAATCATCTTCCTCTGCTTGAAAGATAAAAAATCTTTCTTTTTTCTTTAAGATATACCTTCGATAAATACTTCTTCCTAAACTTTCGTGAAAAATCCTCCCATGATACATAGAAACTCCAAAGAACTAGGATTTATCTTCCACCATTCATACACATCAGCCTGGAAAAATGATACAGCAAACTCTAACTTGTCCTCCGTACTAGCCTGCATCATCTCAAAAACTCTAATAATTCGATCCAACCACTCCTATGCTAATCGTGGAACTGTAGTACCCCTGAACTCTACAACAACTTCTTCAATTTCTTAAAGTTTCCAGCTCTAATCTGATAATATGTTAGAGGTGGATTTCTATACATAGGATAGTAAGGTAGGGATGGTGGATAAGGATAACTCAGATCATACTATGGATAATTAGAATCATACTGCGTATCTCTAGACCATGCATGTGATAACTTTACTGTAGGGTCCGTTGCTTCCTCTCTCTCAGTAGGATGTCTAGGCTCTGACATATTTATAAAACCAAATAAAACCTACTAAACACACATTTCACATAATGCACATGTAAGTACAAATCACAATTCACATATCAAAAACATATCTAGGCATCATATCCCTACTCTGATGCCAAATTTAAACATCTTATTCTTATTACCATATAATCATGTACTAATTAATCATATTTGTATGGAAAACCATATATCTAAAAACTTTTTCCATCGTACGTTACTATTTGATTCTCTTTCATTAGTGTTGATCTTTTTCCTAATGTAATTAGTTATACATACAGGTGGTTTGGATATCCAGTGTCAAATTAATCCACCATATACTCAGAATATTGATCTTATTAGTTAACATATCCACAGATTAAGCTTTATTTTAACTTAATACGTACAGTTGAAGCTGTAATCAGTGCTGATATCCTGTACACCCGAAGTTCTGAATTTGTAACCACTGATTATATATCACAAATATATACAAATAAAACATATGTAACATTCACGTACCTATTTTCTTTTCATATCCTGTACCTGTTCACTTTCCATTTTTTGTATTTTACTTTTCATTTTCAAATTAATATATTATTCAATTCCATTCATATATTTTCATATAAATACATCTTCATATATGCATTATACATTTTCATATAATCGTTATAACAATGAATCATATAACCAGCATTTAAAGTGTGTAGATTACTTACCTGTCAATTGAAATACTGAGTCTGACATGTATTGGTATCTTATCCGCTCATCTACTCTTTCGTCCTATAATAACATATACCAATCTTTCTATAAAATTTCATATAATCAAAACATATAATGCATGCCCTAATAATTTTATTTTATTTACTTCTTGATCTTACAAACCCTAAACCTAACCTTAAAAATTTCTGACATTTTCTTACATCGTTAATTACTCAATTTTAATAAATTTAAAATCAATTCTATTTATCTCAATAATCGTTCAGATAATAAAACTATCAAAACTCATAAAAATTTATGATAAACTTTAGATATTACCTGTTTTGATTATACCACTAAATTCACGGCTCTAGATTATGATCGATTCAATAACTCAAATCTGTTCCCTTGCTAAAAATTTCCAACTCTCTAACTAAATCTCTCTTTCTTTCCTCGTTTCTCTCTTTTCCCTTTCCTCTCTTGCTTCAAATTGACTCTTGAAGGTTCTGATCGATTTCTTGATCATCCAAAACTTATACTTTTCTAGAAACTGGCCAAGTACACGTGCTGGGCGTGGAGTACGCGTGGTCGTGCCCGCCATGCATTTTTCCTCCCTCACCACGTGTAGTCCTGGGTTTTCAAGCTTCCTTTTATTTCTTAATGACTTAACATCAACCTTCCATCAACCTTTTATCAACCTATCTTAAGCTTGTTCTCAATCATTTATTTTCTTTATTTTATCACATAAATTCCTTTTTTCTTAAACATTTTACTTATGACTAAAAATCTATTAGATCTAAGGTTTTCAGGTTTAGATCTAGTAGTTCTAATATACGAAGGGTTTTTAAGGCAAAATGAAGAGAAAAGGCCGGGTGGTTGTCCTTAGGATTTATGCTTCTTTCTTTCAATGTTCACACTAATTTGATTTTAAACCCCGTCAGTGGAAAGGGTTTGGAAAACAGTTACAAACCATTTGCTTGCCCATTTTGCTTTTCTGTCAGTGCGAAATTAAACTTTTTTCTATTCATAACGGTTTAGGGAACGGTTTTGGCAGGTCATTTCCTAGGTCATTTTGCATTATCTGGATGACATTTTTCCCAAACATTTTTAGTTATAATTTTATAGGTGTTACACTATTTTTTATCTTCTCATATCTCCATACCTCATGAAACAAATTTATAGCTAACCAGGAGTTTGGTATGGTAGATTCTGGGCTATACAATGCTTTTCCGTAGGGATTGTATTTTTTTAACATCACAAGAACACTGTGGACTCAAATTAGAAAATTGGAGGGATTATTTGTAAAAAAAACCATTAGCCCACTATAGAGTTGATAGTCTTCCAATTGTACTACAAGTATAGTTTTATGAAAATTGTTCTTTTACCAAAAAAAAATTTTCCAACTGAAGTTTCAAAAGATTCAATTCGGAGGATTTTAAGATGAAAGGCTTTGAGTTTGCTAGTTTTAAAGGATTTAAAAGTTCAAGTTTTTGATAATCCTAATGTGAGTATTTTTTTATTAGAATTATGTATTGTTTGTTTATTATTTTGTTTAATGTTTTTTACAATTTTTAGAGGATAGTATTAGAGATTCTAAAGAGGAAATTTTATGTTAGATCTTTATGATCGTTTCAAGGATAAGTCAAAGAAATTTTTCATGCATTATTTTGCTGAGGTTGATTATGTTAATCATTTTGCATCGTTGGAATCATTTGTCCAATATGTCTTAAAAGAGAACAAAGCCTTAAAGGAGAGTGTGACCAAAGATTTAAGGATATATAACAATCTTAGTTGAAAAGCATTTTTTATGTTTGGTTGAGTCTTTGAGCCACAAAGGTAGAGAGGATGAGGATTCAGTGACCTACAAGGCAGAATCATTATTGCGTTGAGGGAGGTGAGAGTCCAGCACGATGTTATTGAGGGGAAGATGTTAGCAAATATCCAGGTTTGACCCCAGATGAGAGATCTAATAGTAGAAAGGCAAACAGAGGATGAATATTTGATGAAGATAAAAAAGGAAGTCAAAAAAGGAAAGCAACTAACCTGCACAGATTAGATGATGATGGAGTGTTTCATTACGTGGGACGATTGTGTGTACCTAAAGTAGCTTAGATTAAGGAAGTTCTTATGGTTAAGGCACATTATCCCCCTTATTCAGTGAATCCAGGCAGCACCAACATGTATAGGGACATTAGGGATATGTATCGGTGGGTAAACATGAAAAGGAAGATTGCCTGGTTCGAAGCTCAATGTTTTCCTTGCCAGCAAATAAAGGCGAAACATTAGGCTCCACCGGGGAAATTGAGACCATTGGAAATTTCTAAGTGGACATGGGAAAAGATTACAATGGATTTCATAGTGGGGATGCCTAAGACATTTAGACGACATGATGTCATATGGGTTATAGTGGACAGGTTGACAAAATTGGCGCACTTCTTAGCAATTCAGTAGGATGACACCTTAGACATGCTGCAAGCTTATATGTTACCGAGATAGTGAGGTTGCATGATGTTCCTATGTTGATTGTATCGAATCGATATTTGCGGTTAACTTAACGATTTTAGAGAAGTTTGTAGGATGAGACGGGCACCAGGTTGCAGTTTAGCACTGCATTTCATCCTCAAACTGAAGGTCAGTCTGACAGGACTATCCAAACTCTTGAGAACATTATAAGAGCTTGTGTGCTGGAGTTCAGAGGTAACTGGGACAATCATCTATCGTTAATAGAGTTTGCTTACAATAATAGTTACCACTCGAGCATTGGGATGGCACTATATGAGGCATTATATGGGAGGCAGTGCCAGAGTTTGACATATTGCGATGTTGAGGGACTGCGGTAGATAGAGGGACCAGAGCTAGTTTAGCAAACCCTCGAGAAAGTTAATGTGGTAAAGAGGTGTATGCAGGCCGAGCAAGATTGCCATAAGAGTTACTTTGATCGGCATCACCGGGAGGTAGTATATAAGGTAGGAGATAGGGTATTTTTGAGAGTTTTTCCTTGGAGAGGTGTAATCCGATTTGGGAAGAAAGGGAAGTTGAGTCCGAGATACGTGGGACCCTACAAAATCATTGAGAAAGTTGGGCCGCTTGCTGAATGACATTATTTACCATATGAGTTGTCTTGACTTCACAATGTGTTCCATATCTCGATGATGAGTAGGTACCGTTCTAATCCAAGTCATGTGCTAAGCATACTGAAGTTGGAGATTGTAGAGGATCTCACCTTTGACGAGGAGCCAGTGGAGATATTGGATCGATATATTTGACAGTTAAGGAATTGAGAGATTCTGATGGTAAAGGTGAAGTGGAGTTTCCACTCACCTTAGAAGGCTTCTTTGGAGGTGGAGAGCGATATACGAGAGCCGTACCCATATCTATATCTAAATGGTCGATGAGTTTGAGGTATGTTTTGATTCCTGTTAGCTGTTTTAAGTTTAAGAGTTTTAAGCTGAATGTGTGATTTTACGTTAATTTGAGTTATTTGGGGCCTAACTAGTTTCAAATTTTGAGGACAAAATTTCTTAAAGGGGAGAGCTGTAACGTCCTGACAAATGTCTAGTTTATGTTGGAATAATGTCAATATAGTAAAATATATGTCGGGGAATTGAAAGAAGGTCGGAATTGGAAATTTTTGTAGATTATAACACAGTAACGTACGTTAATATGGAGTTAACGTACGTTTATCTGGGTTTTTGATTATTAATGTACCCTAATTGTATGAATAACGCACATTATTCATGCCTGGTCGTCCCAGATTAATATATGTTGTTCAACCTACGTTAATTTCTGCAAACCTACATTATTGGGGGTCTGGACGCATATTAAAAAGACACAAAACAATCTTGTGTGGCATAAACCACTTTAAAAACCTCTCAAACAATTCCAAACCCCCAAAACATAATCATAACGCCTTCCAAACACAAAACCTACCTACAAACTCGTAGAGTTCCGAATTAGGGTTTTGAAATAAAGAGGTTGAAAGGTAAAATCTCTATTCTAAATTGAAATCTATAGGAAATAAGGTACATTTGGTAGGATTTTGTTGGGTTTTCATAGTAGTAACTAAATTTGTAGACATTTAACCAAAATCAAAAGATTTAGAGAGATTGAGGAATTTAAGGTTTATGGGAAATTTTAGGGATTTTGAGTAATTAGTTGAGTAAATGGAAGAAGAGGTATAATGTGTGATGAATGATGTAAAATATGACTTAATGTGTGTAGTGGATGACATTCAAAACACAAATCTAATTTGAACGACGAGCCGATTTGTGGAGTTCGAGGTAAGTGCACCGAATTTACACTTACCATTGTAGGATTCGCCTCTGTATGGTTAAGTATATGTGATCAACGCTTCATTTGTTTAAATGGTTGCGAGAATATGCCGTTAAAGGACTTGAATGCTTAAATTTTCTTTATATGGATTTCTTGAAAGTTGTATGGGTTGCATTTGTATGTTTGAATGTGATTGATGATGGTAAGGTGTTATGGAAATATGAGTTACTTTTGGTATGTTTGAATGTGATTGAATGTGATTAATGAATTGAATGTTATGTGAGTTACTTAAGAGTATTTAAGTTGTGAAATGTGATGTGTATGAGTTGTGCAGTTATATGCTTATAAGTTATGTGATGAAAAAATTACGTATGCATGCTATTAATGTTGTGATGAGTGAAATTGCAAATGGAACTTGAATGTTATATTCCTTGTGAAAAATGTTGAATGTTCATAAGTATATGGCCTATGGAAAGTTGTGAATGAACTTGAAATGCTTGGGTGCATTGAGACATGTCATTTATGGCATAGCATGGACATTAATTTATGTTCATTGTGAGAGAAATGAAAAAAAAGGTATTTACCCACGAGAGAAAATAAAAAAGTGAGAGATATTAAGAAATGAAAAAAGGGGATTTGCCAATATGCGCACAAAAGAGCGAGAGCTCTTTGATATGAAAACAGTGGGGATTTCCCAAATATGCGTGTAAAGAGTGAGAGCTCTTAGATATGAAAACAAGGGGATTTGCCCAAAAATGATAATAGAGAGAGATCTCTCATGTGAAAGGTGAAGTCCCCAGGGCATGCATTTGTGTGCATTGGAATTTTCATGAACGCATTCATTCATTGTTGACATGATATAATTGTGTTTGTTACTTGGGAATGTTTGAAAGATATGGATGAACGTATGTGTTGTTATATTTTGAAAGTAAAAATGCATTATGGATGCGATGATAAAGCGAGTATATTGATGTATATGTTTGAGAATTATGTTATAATGTAGTGGAATTGGTCATGTGTGAAATTTTTTGTTATGGGTTGTGCGTAAAATGGTTAGTTAAGAGGTTAAGAGGATTGGTTTCATATGCCTTGAAGTTGTATAAAGTGTGTATGTAGTTTGACTTGAATATGTGAGAATGGCTTCTAAAATCAATTAATGTACGTTATTTGAAGCAATAATGTACATTAATTGGAATAATGTACGTTATTATTAGAGTAACCTACATTATTCATAGTCTGAAAATATGTTGAAGAACAACGTACGTTAGTGATAGAGTATAACTATGTTAGTTTGCCCAAAAAGTTAGTTTTGAGCTGAAATAATGTACTAATGCATATCTAAACTAAGTTAATGGTCTAGGATGAATTCCTTATCAACTAAAACACCAAAAATACCTTACTAACAAGTACTTAGGCTTAAATTACCTCGGTAAGTCTAATTCAGTGTACTTATTGGGTAATTTATTACCCACGTGCATGAGTGTTTTGTGTTAATTGTGCAGAGCGACAGCAGCTGGTGGTCAGGACTTATATTTTGGTGGTGCTAGGAGGTTTGATACTTACTGTTAGGTCGGCTCCTAGTGGATTTTGAGAGTTCATACTTTTGCATTTTGTACATCTGTGCACATCATAGTATAGATTGATGGTACATGCATTGTTTTAAACCATAAACTATTGCATCTATATATTTTACATTTGGGTTATATTTGGCTAACATTGGCCTTGGTTTAGTGAATGCACGTTTTCCTATCTTTATATTTATTTCCTTTGGTTGACAATTTATTTCATTTTTAATAAGAAAAAAATGGGTGCAAATTTCAAGATAAATTAAAAAAATGAGTTTCACAATTTAGGGTTCACAAAGGGGATAAGACTTAAGACTTATATGAAGCTAGTATTTGGATATTCTAACTTCAAGCTCCTGATTAGGTCTACCTTACAAGTTGAGGAGGTATTGGTATAGAGAAACATGTCTAACAATAAGAGACAATAAGTATTTGGCAACTCTAACGCCATTGGGGTACACCAAATAGGAGGATCATAATTGTTTAGAGGTTTTAATAGGAGAAGTAGAAGTACTAGCTTTAAGGGAAGAGCACCAATGGGACCTTCTATTAGGGGACGTTACCAGATTAGAGGAATTGGAGGAGTTATATGTCTTTACAACACTAGAGTTTGGCATATGGCTAGAGACTATTTATAAAAGAAAGATGGTTCAAGGGAGACTACGAGGGTGGTATAGAGTAGTGTGGGAGATAACAGTGCCACAACTAGCAAAGGCCAAGATAAAGGAGGTTGTATTATTAGTGTAAGCCCCAGCCGTAACCATTATCTATGAACTGCATTCATAATTAAGATATTTCATTCTATATTTTTGTTATTTCTATGCATAAAGAATGAATAAAATTCCATGTTTGAGTATGTAGATGTTTAAGTTAGCAAATGTTATGTATATACTTGTAGGACCTTAAAGAAACATATCTCATTCTAAATATCTTTATTCAGTTACTACTAGGGGAATAGTAACTGAATTAAAACTAACATATTCTTTCTGACTTAATGGATTTAGTCTTATGAAACACAAGGGTATGATATATATCAGTTATGAATAATGGATACATGTTTAGGACATGGTATTTAGATTAGATCTGCTAATGAGAACAACTACATGGTTCAAGGTCATAAGTAGTTCATATGTGCAAGTCTTACATCAAAGTCTAAGACCAAAAATCTCACCAAAACTCTAGATGGATTTCTATATACTTTGACATACGACTGATGTACTAATAAAAGGGTGACAAGTACAGGGTATGATTGGGTATGCATTAGTTTATGTGAGAGAGCCTAAGAGTAAAGAGGGTAACATACCCCTAGCTGGCCACTTGATTATTGAACTAAAAGAGTGTGGCCATAACCAGATGAAATAATAAGCTTCATTGTTTATCTAAAAGAGGTCAGTATCACTGAAATATCAAGCAAAGGAATAACTAAATAAGGATGATTTATCTACACCTTATAAAATTCTAGGGTAAGGGATAATGTAAGATTGTTCTAGGTTAAACGGATGTCACAACATCTTCATTTAATTTGAGATGTCATAGTATTTTAATATATTTTGTATATGACCTTTAGGAATTAATTATTCCTATAGATAACATTAAACGGACCTATAAGATCTTATATAAAGACTAAGTCTGAAAAGGTTAAAATTGGTATCTCCATGTTGGACGTATATTTGGGCCATTTTAAGGATATTTGAGGCTTTGATATGTACAAATTCCACACAAAGTAGGCATAATTTTGTATCATGTACAACCAACCAATGATTGGTATTAATTTTGTATTAATTAACTAATCATGTAGATGAAAGAGTTAGAGTGGACAACGTGGACTATGTGGGATAATTTTAAGACAAAATTTTCTTTTAACAACGTGGACTATGTGGGATAATAAGGAATCATATTTATCCGCTAGAATTTTTAGCTAATCTTAATTGATTTAGAATTCAAAGTTTGAATTTAAATCAAACTAGGATATGTAGCATAAAATAAGAAGTTGGTGATGGATTAGGATTAGGGTTTTTATCTCTCTTCTTCCCTTATCTTTTCTTTGGTTGTATGCCTATATAAGTAGACTCAATCTCCTTAGTTTTGACACTCTTGGTCATGCCTATAGCTACCCACAAGTTGAGAATTTCATTTATTTTCTTACTAACATTTTAGTGTAAGCCCTAGCTCAATACATTACTTATAGCTTTTTTTATTGATTAATAAAATTTTGAGGCATTGTTTTATCATTTTATATATTAACTTATGTTATGTGTCAAATAAAACTATCTAAGAATGTTCATTAATCATTTGAGGTATCAAGGTTGTGGACCATGATAGGAAAACATATAAGTTCTTAGACTAAAATTCTAAATATCCCTAGTCACTTGTTGCCATGGGAATGCAAATGAATTAAGACTAGTACGAGCTTTGTAGATGATCATGTTCTATAGGTCACAGATATATTGAATATCTAACAATGTTCATAGGTACAAATTGGACTATTGTGCTTAGAGAGCAATCACTATTTACAATGTCAAATATCTATCCTTAGACCTAAAATCACTATGTCTTTTATTGTGATTTCTAGTGCAATTTGACATATTCCTAATGTGATCATAAAAGGTTGACAAGTATGGGTATAGTTGGGTATGCTATGGATTACAATTAGAAGCATGAGTGAAGTGAAGGAATTGACCCTCTCATGAAAATGAGAGAAGATATTACTAGCAGCTTGATAGACAAGATTTGGAATAGTGTGGTTGTACCCGAATGGAATGATTAGTTCATTCATTCGAACTTATTAATCTTTTCACATAGATATAGAAAGTGATTTTGAACTAAATAAGGATGTAGGGGACATACCTTATGCAAATCATGATATCGGAGGTTAATGGAAGAATTTGAATTGCAGTAAGGTTGTTGACACTACTAATCAGCTATTTAAATTTGGATGGTCATAGTGTCTTACTAGAGACTGCCTATCATTTATGAATTAATAAATTCATTACCATTATTAAATAGTCCTATAGATCACACACGGACTAATGAAAACTAAAAAGGCTGTTTTTGGAATTTCACCTTGCGTCAAAATTCGACTGTTGGGGCAGATCGAGCATTTGAGCCAATTTGGAAACTCACACATGATTTAGAGAGAAAGATAATCCATATTGATTTGATGTCTTAAATTGAGATATGAGAGAAAGATTTGCAAAGAAATAAAAGGAGAACACTGTCTTATTTAATATAAGAGAGAGAAAAAAAGAGAATAAAATCTCCTAATTTTTCTCAACAAAAATGCAATAAGAGGGAGAGAAAAAGGAAGATTTGTTTTTAAATTAAAACTAATCATAATCCTAATGAAACTAGGATTTTTGTTTATGGCTTTTAAAAAGAGAGATTTTATTTTAAAACCCCTAATTTACCTAACATCTACATGTCGTCACCTCTCTCTCTCCCTCTATTTCCATGAACTCTCTTCCAAGAATTAAGAAGGTGATTCTTTCATTATTTCTCCTAGTTAAAGTGACTTTGAGGGGATGATCATAGCCTTTGATCAAGGTGGTGCGCTTATGTTCAAAAGTCTTTAATCTGTTTGACAAGAAACTAAGGAGATTCTTCGATACTCTCGTGCTAGTACACATATTCGCTTGATCTGTGTGTTAGTCTTGTAGAGGGGCTGCACGTGGAGTCCTCCAGGGGTGTCTTCATGGTATTTTTAGAGTATTTCAAACTGGTATTTATGATTTGGTGGCCATTCACAATCGGTTTTGCAAGTATATGGCGTAAAGATTCTTCTTTTTCATTAAAGATTCAATCTTTAGGAACTAGTTTTTATTTTTAGTTAATGTATGTTGTTGAATCACGTTTTCTATGAATCTAGGTTGTTTTTCTTGGTTTTCTTGATTTGTTTCTGCTTCCCTAGTTATTTAGAAGCCTAGAAAACCAATAGTGGCATTAGAACGGTGACCATAACGATTTAACACGTAATTGACTTAGAGCTAGTTTGCACTTTAAATAGGCTTTATTGTTTAATCAGATTATTAGGGTTTATAATTGATTTAATACAATATATTTTAGGTTAATTTTATCCTATTAATGTCTGGCCACATGTAGGTATGTGTTTTATTTCATAAAATGCAAAACTAGGTATATAATTTGATGTTTTAAGATTATTTTTACATAGTTTAAATCAAATGAACCTAAAATTGATTTTATGAAATGGTAAGAAGCTAAACTATGTCATACACATGATTTTGAGTGTTTTTGCTACTATCCAGAATTTTTAATTAGTGACCTAATCACAAAAACCCTAAACTAGGTGCCTTAGTGAGAGAATTAATGACCTAATTGAACTAGTTTAAGTTTTAAGGAAGTAAAATCAATTTTTTCATAAATTTAGGAAATGAATTAGGTGTGGGTAGCTTGTAATTTTTGCATATGAATTTTATTTTAAGTATTTTTGTACTTCAATTCAATCGTATAGATTTTTACTCCTATTTTGATATATATGTAAAATTGGTAAAAGTGAAGATTGAATCTGCAACGCCCCAAAAATTTCTAAAATTAAATTAAAATTAAGATAGGAGAGTATTAAAGGAAATAAAGCTTTTACATATATAAATTAATTTAAATTAAAAATGAATTTAAATAAAAAAATACAAGTATATGATTTTTTGTATGCACTCAAAATTATGAAATTGAAAAAGGAAAGAAAATAATTGGGCAAAAAAAATTACATCAGGTGTGCAGGGGTATTTTAATCAAAGTGCATATAGAAGCACTCTTAACCCTAAAGATATCCACACACATAAGAAAAAAAAACCCTAAATTCCTTCTTCCCTTTTTCCTCTCCTTTCAGTCGCCACCCCACTCTTCCTCCTCTCCCTCTCACGCACGCCTCTCTCTCCTTTCACCCACTCTCTCACCGACACGCCCCTCTCCCCGTGGCTCTCTCTCACTTGCCTTCTCCCTCTCTTCTCACGCACGCCCGTTGTCATGTATCTCTCTTCTTTTCCCACCATCTGTGACCACTGCCACCTGTCCCATGCCTCTCTTTCTCTTTTCTCTTTGTTGCACATCTCTCTCTCTCGCTTGCCTCCACTGCCACACGAGGCTCCCTTCCTCCTGCGTGTCCGCGTCACTACCGTCTTTCTTGCCACAACATGACTGGATGCAAAGCCCAACCCAAACGTACACCAACCCTGCCGCTCACTGCCACCACCAACTAATTCGCTGAACGACACTCCCACCCTTTCGTGGGGACGTGTCGCAGCTTCTTCTCTAAGGAAATGTTGAGTTTTTGGCATAAACCTTTTATTTCTATCGAGTGGAGGTTAAAACTTATGTTATTGCATTGGGTTAGTTGGGTTTTGCAAGATACGATACATATACGGAGCGGGAAGGGGGTTGTCGAAATAGTAAAGAAATTTTTTGGGTGGGTTATTAAAAAGTGTAATTTTGTGCTAATGATCCTCATTGAAAGATGTTAATAATGAAGTTTTATGGGTTGGGTGTTGGATCACTTAATTGTTGACGTTATTGGTGGTAAGAAAAGGAAGACTAAGGACTGTTGAAGTTGAATTAGAGTGTTGAAAAATTGTGTTGAGATAATGAATTATTGAATATTAGTTGTTGAGATATTAAATTAAAGGAGGCTATGTTGTATTTTTTGAAATGGATTATTTCGACAAGATTTAGGTTATGAAAGCTAAATTCAAATTTAACGTGTTGTGAAGGAGTAATAATGATTCTTTATAAGTTAAGAATTATTAACTTTATTTATTAGAATCGGGTCACGGATAGGATTTAAGATATCCATAAGCGAAACGATAAAAAGGGAAATATAAAATTGCATAAAAGGGCTAATAAATGAAAAATGTATTAAGACGAAGGAATTCAACTATTGGACTTGTAATTGACGATGAACGTTATGTGTGTAAATATTTAGGGATCAAAATTCGGAACGAAAATTTGAAATGTCGCTAGGAAGGAAAGCTTAGCCGGATTTAGTAGGTGAGTGTATACCCAACACTTACCTTTTGTTGCCTATGCATGGTTAAATATATGTGGTATTAATTGTGTCACGTGTTTGTGCATACAGTTGCAATGTATGTTGGTTTGTTGAATGATATGAGGTTTGTGGTGTCGCAATAATATTATTCGACATGATTGTGAGTGGTTATAAAAAAGTATATTTTTTATGGCGATGATAATTGGCGATATTTGATATTATGAAATTAAATGTAGGAGGTGAGTTATGAATTTCCTAAATGAGATGTGATTTTGGTGAACTTGCATGAAATTGACTGTTGAGATCATATGGTTGTAATGTGATTTTGTGTCATGGTTGGTGTGAATTGAGCTTGAATAAATTGTTGTAACTTGTGGTTATATGGCATGTGAGTGTGGTGTTGAACGAAATGTGTAACTTAAGTGTTGTAATTGAAAATGGATGAAATCTGCCTATGTGGAATAATGTTGCGATTTGACATATGAAATGTGAAATTGATCTTGAGTTGAAATACGTGATTAATGTATTTTGTAAAGAGATGTTGAAATGTGATTGTTAAATTGGAAATGTAATTGAGATTGAAAGGATGCATTGTATTGTGATTAATTGGTTATTGAAGTTATGGCGTACGAGAATTGTGTGGTTGAGTTTGATATGTATAATATGTGTTGCAGGGAGATATAAAATGGAATGTGCTTGGAAATTGTATGGTTGGTTATTCAGTTATGACAATGTGTGAATTGATTCATGTCATAACATGGCATAGTATGAATATTTTGTTTGTTCATGGTGAGAAATGAAAAAAAGGGGATAAGCTCATGAGACAAAGAGTGGGAACTTTTGAATGAAAGAAAGAGAAAAAGAGCGAGAGCTCCTATTGAAAAATAGGGGCGATAACCCCCTGAGAAAGTGGGAGAGATCTCTCAAATGAATGAAAAGAGGGAGAGCTTCCTCAAGATGAAAAGAAAAGACATTGGCCCAGAGAGTGCATTGTTGTGTGTGATTGCATTAGCATGCACGAAAGCATCATTCAACATTCTTGCATTATGTATACGTCTGATTTCAGAATTGATATTCCTTGACTTGTGAATCATGTGTTGTGTGAAATGTTGCAGTCTTTAGAATGAACATGTTTACATTAAAACGTTTGTATTGATGGATGCATGTTTAAAATAAGGTTATGTATTGATGATGTGAACCCCAAATTCGTTAACTTCATTTTCGAATAAACCTTGAAATTTGCACAATGTTTTTCCTTTTCTTTTCATTTAGTCAAAACAATATCAACCAAAGGCAATAGATATATAAGATAGGCAAATATGCATTTACTAAACCAAGGTCAATGTTAGCCAAAATACATCCCAATGTAAAAATATGCAGATGTAATGGTTTATGGTTTAAACAATGCATATGCCATCAACCTATACTATAAGATGTATAGATGTACAAAATACAAAAAGTGTAAGTATCAAAATCCACTATGAGCCAACCTAACTGAGTGTATCACACCTCCTAGTGCCACTAAAATACTGTCCCGACCACCAGCTACTGCCACTTTCCACAACATTCAACAACAAACAAAGGTGAGTATATAAAAGTACTCAATAAGTGAAACCCTAATGTTGTTAAGGTGAGGTGCAGGGGAACCTTCAACTTATATGGGCGTGCTCATGGAACACGAACCCGTATTCGCGCCTCAATTCCCCAATGGCTCACTGTTTCCATGTCAAATACAATATTTTAAGTGTTTTATTTGCTAAGGAATTCATCCTAGAACATTAGCTTACTTTAGATAAGAATTAGTACATTATTCGGGCCATAACAAGGTTTCTGGGCAAAAACAATGTATGTTTAACCCTAGATAACATACGTTATCCTTCCATCCTTTTCTAGGTCATGAATAACGTATGCCACAATATGAAAAACATAGGTTTATTGTGAATAATGTACGTTATTTCCTACTATAACGTATGTTAATGCAACTCAGAACCAATCTGCCCATATTTAAGTCATCTTCCCTACATACACATCCTATACAACACTTAGGCATATCAAACAACCTTCCTAATCGCTTATAAAACCATGTCATACACAAAAATCACAGTAAATGACCTTTACACACATAACTAACACACTTCATCAAGATCAATTCTATATTCATAAACATGCACATCATTCATCATTTCCATGACTCATACATATAAACAAACCATCACCATACTTATGTTCATACATATATATAATAATCCAAAGTGGCAACCACAAATATGTCATGATAATGATAAATGAATGCACTTATGCTTATGCTTATGCAAACACCCGATGCATGCTCCGGAGCCTTAAGCATCACAAGAGGGAGACTCCACTCAATCTCTGTTACTTTGGGTACAAACCCATTTTTTTCATAAATCAATAGAGACTCCACTCTCTTTGCACATATTGGGCAAAACCCCTTGTTTTCATATAAAGAAAGACTTCACTCTCTTTGCACATATGAGTCATAAACCTACTTATACTATGATCACACACAATGATGCTCATCATATAGTAACATGACATGAGTGCATGAAATGCCATACACTTCCTAAGGTCCTTAGCCACAAATTATCATAATTGAGCACATTGCATGAATCATTTCATTAAACCATTTATGCACACGTAAAACCATTCCACTCTTTACATCATACATATCAAGAATATCTAATTCTTTCCATCACATAAATCATAGCACATATCTATATAATTCTTACATGGCATTTCATAGCAAACAACTCCTAATCAACTCACATAATCAATCCACTCATTCGGTAGCAACACTCAAGTTACACATTTCGTTGAACACCAATTCTTTCCATCACATAAAGTTGAGATAAACTAATATTTGTGTTTGCTTCAATATACGATTACATTAGACCGATTTAGATAGTGGCTTGGGGGTATTCACTCACTGAGTTTTAATAATGTTGCACCCAAATTCAATTGCTCATTTTTATAATAAACACAAATTCTAGCAACCATTTTTTTCTTTTAAAATAGTTTGTCAAGCCAAAATATAATTAAAGATGACATTCACGTATTCATTAATCACATGGCAATGTTAGCCAAATACAACCAAATATTAATGTGTAGAAGCAATGGTTTTTGGTTTAAACAATGAATGAACCCTCTATCTATACTATCATGTGTATAGATGTAAAAAATGCAAAATGTGTAAGTCAAAAATACACTAGGAGCCATAACCTCGGAAAATGTATCACACTTCTAGTATCCACTGAAAACAAGAGTCTTGCAGTAACTATCACCTCTCTGCATTTCTAACATAATCAACAAACACGTGAGTAATTTTAATTACTCAGTAAGTGTGTTTTAACATACTTAACAAAGTAGTTAATGCATAAGTACTCGTTCATTATTAAATATTATGTACATTATGCGATAGGACAATCATCGCTACTTAATTCCTACACAAGTTGTTCTTTAATTCCTTTGTTTAAACACTGGTTTATGGGTGGAAACGGTTTGGGAAACGGTTTACCTAAAACATTTCTAAACCCATTTGTCCCTTCACAATATTTTCTAAAAGGGGAATGGTTTACAAAAATAGTTTCGAAAATTGTTTGGCCCTTCTGAAAATTCTCTGGAAGTGGAATGGTTTGTAGAACGGTTTATATAAACTGTTTGGACCTTCACAAAATTCTCTGGAAGTGGAACAATCTTAGGAACATTTTGCACAAACCATTCTAGAGTCCGTTTTGGCCTTCCCATATGTGGAACAATTAGGCGAACGATTTCCACAAACCGTTCCCTAGTCCGTTCTACCTTGCTTCTAACAATTCTCAACACATTTCATAGAAGCAACTTGACGTAAACCAAATCCAAAACACAAAAACTCAACTTAATCACAACCAAACAACATCAACTTGACACAAGCAATCCATATCCATCATTTCCAACCTAAATCCATCTATCAACAAAACACAGATATTAACATAAACAAGATTCATATCCACATTCTTTCATAGCATAATTCATAAAGTTCTGATCCTCTAGCAAACACATATTTCATACCAATTGTACACACATCTATCAACACCCGTCATAGCATATCATTAACCTTTACATGTTTCATGTTATTTCTCTGTGGCCACATAAATGTAAAACCTAAAATGTACGCATGAGATTTGTAAAGTAAGTATTTATGCACAATGCAATGCCAATACATTCTCATACAACCATGCATGCCCCGAGTCTTCCTTTTTCCTCAAGCCCAACCAAAAATATCATTGGCTCAATTGGCATCGAGCTCCCGCTCTGAATATCATCGGTCCTAGACTGACATCGAGCTCTTGCCCTGGATATCATTTGTCCTGTTCCGACATTGAGATCTCTCTCAGAATTATCATCAGTCCTAGACTGGTATCGAGCTCTCGCCTAGAATCTCGTGGTCACATGTCACACAATAATGCAATGCAACATATGAAACATGTTATTCATTATGGCAACTCAATCTCAAATGCACATCATGCAAGATATTTCAATTCCATTTTTCAAGCATAACATGCAACATTTATGTCCAAGTTCATAATTCATATTTTCACACATCAAATCCTCATCATTATCTTTGCGTTATAACATATCTCAAACACGATTATCCTTCTTTAGGCATCCATACCAAGGCATAAACACACTCAAGTAACCATATAATATCATTTTCACACAACCATAAACTCACTTCAATATCATACAAGTCCATTTAATCACTCATGCTTAATACCATCTTAACACACGCACATTTGTCGTGTATGCTTATGTAACATGTGACGCCCCAATTTCGGAAAATTCATTTTTATATATAAAGATGGAAAATGCCCTATATTTTTTTTTCTTTTAAAAGCATTACATTCAATCAGACGAGTTACGTAAGAGAGAGAAAATAGAAGAATGGCTTTCGATGCATGAATACAAAACATTTGT